>VYZU01062562.1:4703-16701 GCA_013401355.1 Ceyx cyanopectus | reverse complement strand
CAGGACAAGAGGCAATGGGAGTCAGTTGGAGCACAAGAGGTTCAGGGGAAACACAAGGAAGAACTTGTTCCCAGTGAGGGTGGCAGAGCCTGGCAGGGGCTACCCAGGGAGGTTGTGGAGTCTCCTGCTCTGGAGACATTCCAGACCCCCCTGGATCTGTTCCTGGGTGACTTGGTCTAGGTGATCCTGCTCTGGCAGGAGGGTTGGACTAGATGATCTTCTAGGTCCCTTCCAACCCCTAACATTCTGTGATTCTGTAATATAATCTCTTTATCCCAGGTTATAAATGAACCCCCTTTCAGCAAATTAAATAATCCAGTATCACATAGTAGAGGAGAGCTCTTTACAACAGCACAAACAAGATTTCAGTTGTTCCAAATTGGCAGAATGACAATGGCTAATCTTTGTTCCACACCCTGGCTCATGAGAAGTACTCCAGTGTGGGTGGTATACACTGGCCATGTATTTCTGAGCTACCAGCATGAGACACGCATCTTAGAAGGTTACAAAAATACTTGCAGCTAGTTCTTTTTCTGGAGTGTCTATCTTTACATACTTCTTTCAGTCTGCTAGTTGGTGTAAACCTGCAATATGATAAAATATCTTGAAAAATATAAAAAAAACTCCTATATACAAAACTAAATTTATAGCACACAGTACAAGTGGACATGCCCAATCTGGCTTGCTTATAGTTGCTTTCATTAGATCTCTATGCTGATATATTTTACTAATGAGAGGCAGGATAGCAATAATCAGAATATTCAGTATTTTTTATGATAATCAGAGGCTTGAATTTAGCATTGTCCTATTTGTAGTTACAACTTCGAGATTAACTGCTGTGAGAATATTAAGCAAATAGATCAAACAACTTAATTACAGTTTCAAGGCAAGTGCATCAGTGTCTGTTATTGTTGAGATGCATATTTTTTTACATGTGCAAATTTTTCACTAAAATATTAGAGGCAGAATGATCCTTAATAATATTTAGAGACATTATGCATTTCATGTAAGCTATTAGATTTCCTAATTTTAATAAAGACACTAAGTTTCTCTAATAAAGCTGATCCTACCAGCTACATGATGATAAGCCTTACTTCAGTATCATTTCAGTGAACCATAGTAATTGTTAATCTCAATTGAATCTCAACATCTATTACAATAGATTGCAATAGAAAAATCAACAAATAAGCATGGCTTCAAAGGAAGCCATCTATTAAAATGTTAAACCTTTATCTCCTACCAAACCTCTGACTACTCCAGCAAAGCTGTAGGAAAAGGATTATAAAATAACTTATAATATTCCTTTTGTATTACATGGCAGAGCATGGAAGCTTTAAAGCTCATCACTGACATTTCAGCAGGTGTTGAATTGCCATTGGCTGGAATAAAGCCAAGAGAACATGTTCTGCATCTTACTTGGTCCTCTATCTCAAACTAGGACAGGTACATTCATCTGATGTCATCGTGTAGAGAATATGCAGAGTTAGAAGGGGACACGAATAAAACGTCTACATTTGAGGTATTTACCACTTCACCTGTGGTAAAGCTCCTGAGATTGATTTTTGTCAGTTTGAAACAAATTTCAGTGCACCAGATAAAGTAGAAAAAAATTCTAATAAATGGTCTTGCAATAGCTATAAGAAAGCTAACACTAGTGTTTTCAGCACATAGCAGTATGCATTTATCTTTTTAATGCTCCTCTCTAGGAAAAACTGTGGATTTTGACAGCATGTTTGGGTTTTTTTTAAGAATATGATGCAGATTATATATATCAGTCATGTCTGTCTTAAAAATGGATCCACCCAGTTGAAGATTTATATTCTCCTCACCATCCTTTTCTCTAAACTTAGCATTCAAGCAACACAGCAAAAACACCTTTCTTCTGAACTCAGTGGGATGTGAAATGCCAATATAGCAAGAAAATATCATTTCTCCATGTAGAAACAGACCATCAGAGATGTCAGGATTCATTTTCAAGTGGGTTATCACAAGTCCTATCTGCATGGAAAAAACAGGTAGCAAATAGATTTCAAAATGGAAGCAAGGTGCATTTTTTTTTTTCACGCATTAAAGACTAGGTATGAGTTCATTTCTGTGACATGAACCAAATCTGGTAGGAGAAGGAAGCTCTTCAGGTTCCAGTCAAAGTGAACACAGCTCAGCTGAAGACTATGTCTGCACTGGATATCTTAGTGCAATGTGGAATTATTGCCAGATTCATGTGTCAGTGGAGGAGCTTGAATACTGGGAGTAATAAAATCAAATTAGTGAAGATTTCTGCATGGATTAATATATACCACTTTTCATTATAGGATTTGTGCATTGAAATGCCAATTGGATTAGTTTCAATGGATATGCTGCTATATTGTTTCTCACATCCAGCCTTGTGCCAGCATGTAAACCAGCTGGGATATCCTGAGCCACACTTTGTAAAAGCAATTAATAGAGATCATTATCTTTATATCAGCCACTCCCGTTACAGAAGAGTCAGTTCAGTCCTACACTAGTGATCTCAAGAATTTGCTTGCCACAGGCCCAGATTGAGGGTGTTGCAGAGGGATTGCCAAGGCAATATCTCATGAGAACCCTTAACCTTTGCTTCTCAGAAGAGCGTGGGAAGCATGCTCAGGAAGTTAAATAATGGTGCTAAGCTCTGGGAGCAATGCTGGAGTGTACCTGGTGACTTCTGTGCTTCCAAAGGCATTGATAAACTGGAGTGAATCCCATGGAAAGCCACCAGAATGTTTGGCAGGCTGGAGCACATAACATGTGAGAAGCTGAAAGACCTAGATTAGTTTGGTCTGGAGAAGAGGAGGCTTGGGAGACTCTTGTTGGGGTCTCTACTATTCCATGGAAGTCCACAGAGAAGATGGAACCAGTGTGCATAGCAGGGGGAAGCAAGATAAAAGATACAAACCACATCAAGGGAAATTCAGATTAATTGAAAGAAAAAGATCTTCAAACTGAGGATGGTCAAAAACTGCATCAGGTTGTCCAGAGATGTTGCAGAGTATCTTTTTATATATTGAACACCCAAGTGAACAGAGGTTGAAGAATGATCTAACTGAAGTTAGCCCTGCTATGAGCAGGGGTCTGGCCAAGTATCAACCAGGGGTCCCTTCAAATTGAAATTATTCTGAATTTCTGTGATTTTTAATGGACTGTGAAGTCTTCTCTGGCCCTGAGACATACATACTCATGCCCATACAGCTAAAGTCTCTTCCCTCAGAAGGTGCTCACATACAGGCTGATCACTGGAACAGTCCCTGGCCCATGCTGTCAACTGAACTGTCTGGGACAAGGTTAGCTGGGGCAGGTCCAAATCACACCAGGGAGCTTGGTAATGTTTAAAGCTTTGGAATTTGATGAGCAATTGGTCACTCTGTGGTCATATTGTCCTCTGTAGTTACTGGCTTGTGTATAATCATACTAATGAGGGTAAATAATGTAGTTTATAATCACAAGTGACCATCTAAGTGAATTCATCCCATCTGTATGTTTTATACATAGAACATTTCAGCAGTTTCTATAGTGTCTCAATTCCATTACAACACTTTCTGCTATCAATGTAAACATGAATTAGTAAAGTGCCTATAAATATAATTAATTCATATCTAGCTGAAAATAACTATGTAGGTCATGGATGATTAGAATTCTTCTCATTTGAAAAAAAAGTGTATTTAAATCAAAGTTTATATGCAAACATGTGATTTTGTAGTTTTGCTAAGGCAGACTTGATTCAAAAAAGTGTTATCTAAACAGAAAGTGTGGTGATTCATTTTGATTGAAATACAAAGGCCTTTGGTACAAAGTATTCATCCACCAACTGGTTTAAAAAGGCTGCTTTCTGTTTTTAATTTGTCACAGAGCCAAATTCTGCTTTCAGACAGCAGCATGTGGCTACCCTACAGTCAGCAGATACGAAGTCATTGGAAGCTGTATGTAAACTTGTCATGGTACAATTTGGCTCAAATTTTTCAATGCTTTTGCCCAATCTTTTTCAACAAATTATTAAATAAACTCAATGCAAAGCTTCATTCTAAATGCTTTTTGGTATATTTTGTGCAGCTGACACTGAGCATGGAGCAGCAAGGAGCAGCTGACCTTGCAGGATGATCAGGAATCTTTGTTTCCTGAGCTGGAAGGCCCTTTGGGCTCACAAAGCACGTGGTGTGATGGTTTCTGTTCTGCCAACTTGGTCAACATATATTTGACATTAAACATCTGAGTCAGCTCAAAGAAATAATGAGGCTGCTCATGTAGTCAAAGCTAAACACACATGAAATGCTTCTCTGGGTACAGCACAAACCTTCCCACAGGACTGGCTTTCAATTTTATGTGCTTAAGCTCAAGCATCATCTTGGCAGCTACTGTAGCGAACTGCAGTGCTCCTCTGACCAGAATGGCTCACAGCAGCTTGGAAAATAGAGGTCAGAGCACCTGCAAAGGATTGATATTGCTGTTTGCTAGGCAAATAAAAAAGGTCATAACCACAGCTGATACTGCTGCACAGGGATAAGCAATTGCCTGCACCGTGGATTCGTGCAGCAGTGCTCAAGGCAGAGGGGCTTTTCCTGCAGGGAAGATGCAGTCAGATCCCTCTTTCCTGAGATATATATCTAAAAGCCACGATTTTGGGAGCATTTCACAGAATCACAGCATCACAGAGTGTCAGGGGTTGGAAGGGACCTGGAAGATCATCTAGTCCAACCCCCCTGCCAGAGCTGCAAGTTGTGTTGTCCATTTTGCCTTTTATTTAGGAGATGCATGACTTTGCATCAGACCCAGACTACCTGAGGATAAAGTGACATGAGATCTTGCACTTTGTCTTATTACTTGCATTCTTATTGCAGACTTTAACCATGAACCCTGCTGGTACTTCAGAGAAGTTGATTTTAGAAACCAACCACAGCTTCACTCACAATGACATTCAAATAACCACACAAAGCCTGATTTGTCATGAGGTGTTTCCAGCTGGCAGTGAGAAGATTTAGAACATTTGGTCGTTTTGAAAACCACGTAGTTGATGATATATAAATATAAAAACCTTTTGTGAGTTGCTGTGGTGCAGGGTGACCCTCTGTGCTCTTCTGCAGGAGCCGCTTGACTGTCCTGCAGCAAAGGTTAAGTTGTTGTGCTCCTTTAACACGTGGCTGGCAGACTGGCCAAGGCAGATTTCCTGAGGGTTATAAATTATAATTTATCATTTATTTTATTTATTTATGTATTTATTTTTAATTAATTTATTTATTTATAAATGTATTATAATTTATACTTTATTATACATTATAAATACATCTTCAGATGTAAAGAGCATAATGATGAATTAGCATATTCACCACTGAAGAGGTTGCTGACTGAAAATCAGCAAGTAACAGACCCTCATTGCTCACTCTATCATCCACTAAGAAAATGCTTGATCTCCCTCTCTCTCTCTCTGTGTCATTTCAGGGGACACTGTGGGAAAGAGAAGTCCCAGTTGAAAGTCAAGCCAAGTAAAACAGAGGAGAAAGATGTTGTTTGCTGTGAAATGAGAAACTGAATTACAACTTTGTGCAGATGGAGGGGTCTCCAAAGGATCAAACTTTTGAAATCCTTCATACTGCTTGATAAATATCTAAAAATACTAATGGAGTTCCATATTTTTTTTAATTATTTTTTTAAAACTTTGTCAGTTCTGCTACAATTTAAAGGCATTTGGCCACTGATTACAAGAAACAGTGTGTCCATAATAGGATTTATGTAAAAAAAACCCAACACCTTAAGTCACTTGGTTAATAAATGAGTGCATTTACTAATTCCTGCATATATTTTGAACATTTTCATAGCCTCAATTGCTGTGCCTATAGNCACTTTGTCTTATTACTTGCATTCTTATTGCAGACTTTAACCATGAACCCTGCTGGTACTTCAGAGAAGTTGATTTTAGAAACCAACCACAGCTTCACTCACAATGACATTCAAATAACCACACAAAGCCTGATTTGTCATGAGGTGTTTCCAGCTGGCAGTGAGAAGATTTAGAACATTTGGTCGTTTTGAAAACCACGTAGTTGATGATATATAAATATAAAAACCTTTTGTGAGTTGCTGTGGTGCAGGGTGACCCTCTGTGCTCTTCTGCAGGAGCCGCTTGACTGTCCTGCAGCAAAGGTTAAGTTGTTGTGCTCCTTTAACACGTGGCTGGCAGACTGGCCAAGGCAGATTTCCTGAGGGTTATAAATTATAATTTATCATTTATTTTATTTATTTATGTATTTATTTTTAATTAATTTATTTATTTATAAATGTATTATAATTTATACTTTATTATACATTATAAATACATCTTCAGATGTAAAGAGCATAATGATGAATTAGCATATTCACCACTGAAGAGGTTGCTGACTGAAAATCAGCAAGTAACAGACCCTCATTGCTCACTCTATCATCCACTAAGAAAATGCTTGATCTCCCTCTCTCTCTCTCTGTGTCATTTCAGGGGACACTGTGGGAAAGAGAAGTCCCAGTTGAAAGTCAAGCCAAGTAAAACAGAGGAGAAAGATGTTGTTTGCTGTGAAATGAGAAACTGAATTACAACTTTGTGCAGATGGAGGGGTCTCCAAAGGATCAAACTTTTGAAATCCTTCATACTGCTTGATAAATATCTAAAAATACTAATGGAGTTCCATATTTTTTTTAATTATTTTTTTAAAACTTTGTCAGTTCTGCTACAATTTAAAGGCATTTGGCCACTGATTACAAGAAACAGTGTGTCCATAATAGGATTTATGTAAAAAAAACCCAACACCTTAAGTCACTTGGTTAATAAATGAGTGCATTTACTAATTCCTGCATATATTTTGAACATTTTCATAGCCTCAATTGCTGTGCCTATAGCTAATTGAGTGGATGAACAGTGGTGGAGCATTGGCCTGTTTGGCTGGAATACACACACTCAGGAGCCTGAGATAAGCTAACATACTTCATAGAGCTGTAGAAAATTCAATGGAGATTACCAAAAAAACCTGTTGAAACACTACAGCACATTAGTGACAATGTGATACCCAAAACACAGAACATTTTTCCTGTGATTTACAGCCCTTAATTACATTGACTAATTGCATAGCAGGCTTCGGGGATAGAAAAACAAATTTTAAAATGCTGGCAATATTGCAAATGGGCAATGTGCATCAGCATGGAGAAGACTCCATATAAGAAATAAGACTTCTTTGATTAATCTAATTTGCTTATATACTAAATGTAAACAAGAAAACACAGCTGGGCAAGGAATTCAGAATCTGCTGTTATCCACTGAGGGCTGCAAGGGCAAGACTTGGGTCTTATTTTTAATTTTCCATCATTTGCATTGAGTTTATTTAATAATTTGTTGAAAAAAAAAAAGCTTGTGTCAGAAAACCCCTGGCCTAGTAACTCATTGATCTCTATTTACACTGACAGCTGTGCCTGACCTTAAGATCTTCTTCACATCTATACTAGAGGATCATGAATGATGTAATGACTTCCCCCTAGTGTACCTGGAACACCATCTTCATTTCTGGTACCAGATCAGTGATTATTTATTTTTTTTTTTGCCAAATTTTCAGATTTTTTTGTGTAAGAGTTTACTTGAGAACAGGAAATTCTTCATCATTACCATAAGAGTTCAACCCTCCTGACCTGCAGTGCTTCTCTTCCCTAACCCTGCTCTTGACAGTTGAAAGTAGAAGAGAGAGGAGTCCCCCTTAGACTAATTACTGAAGAGTTATAGTTAATGAGATTTGTTAATGATATATAATAATGATTAATAGTTAACGAGATTTACTCCACAAACTAGCTACTGAAAGTCTCACCATGAGGGACAAACTCAAAGTACATTTCCCTAAGAATGTTTGCATACATTGCTGTTCTGTCAGGTACATCATCAATGTAACTTAAAGCCATTTAAAATACTGTTAAAATGAGTATTTTTATCTGGCTCTCAAGAAAAGCAGAGAGCACAATACTGAAACTCAGAATTTCTACTCAGAAAGACTGATTTTTCTGGTTTTTGCTTTGTTATATTTTTCTGTTTCTTCAGGAATATCAAAACATTTCTTCCCAGATCATTTGGCTTTAATTGATCCACTGTGCTTCATGGACCTGTCTCCAAATATTTACCTTTCATTGCAGTAATTTGAGGGAGGAGGGGGGAGGTCTGCAGTGGTGCCCACAGACACTGTCTTTTGGAGGGTGATACTGGGGTTTTTTTCCCCTCTACATTGACAGCCTTGGTTGAACTGTCTGTTTTAGCAGATTATTTTCTTCCTGAGCATCACAGACCACAGGGTAGCCAGCACAGCTGCCTGTGAACCCTGCAAGGAGACAGCACTGACTTCAGGAAGCTTGGCTGCTCATGGGGCTGTGGCTGAGCTACTGCTTCCCTAACCACCCCAGACACTGGCCAGCCTGCTGTGGCAGAGACTAGCTCTGTGTGTTGACATCATCTGGCCAATTCAGGAAATACCTGGGAGGCAAGGGCACAACAAGTTCTCTGTTGCCATGACTACACTGCCATCTTCTAAAACTAGTGTCATTATTTTGGTCCTTTGTTCATGCCTGCAATGGAACAAACCTGAAAAGAATAACAAAAAAGTAAATTTAATTTCACGTGCTGTTTGTGTTCTGGATCATGAGAAGGTCCGAAAATAGAATTTGTCTTAAAAAAGGAAAATCACCATGCACTAACATGCCAACTTTGAATTCCATGTTGTATAAAATTGTATAAAATGGTATATATATAAATTGCATAACTGACTTATTCAAGATTTGCAAACATTGTCTCTTGAGTGCAGCTGGTTTTTGCACTTCCACTATTCAAACATGACATGATTCTATATATTAGGAGTATATATATATATATATAAGCAGTTCTTTTGTGGCATGTGCAAGGTTATGTTATAGTAGATGGTCCTGCTCTGGCAGGGAGGTTGGACTGGAAGATCTCCAGGGTCCCTTCCAACCCCTGCCATCCTGTGATCCTGTGATTAGCAGTTGCATTTAACTCACATAAAAATAATCCTAAAATGACAAAGTGCTACAGCAACTTTTTTTGGCAGACTACCTGGAAACTTTCCAAAGATATTGTTTAATACAGCATTTTAAAGCAAGAATTTAATGAAGTTTATGTAGTAACCTGTAGCCAGTGAGTGACACAAGGCCTTGCTGATGGCATCAAATGAAAAAATATACAGCTATGCAAGTTGGTTATAAAAATGTGCTAGAGGAACTGCCTTTTAGGTCATTTCCAAAGGAGCAGGTTTTAACAGTTCTTACAGACATGTCTGCAAAGCAACTATGGGAATATAAAATCTTAAGAAAGCAGGGGAGGGTCTGTTCACAAGTGTTTGCAGTGACAGGACAAAGGGGCAATGGCTTTGAGCTAGAAAAGGGTTGATTTAGGTTAGATATTAGGAAAATGTTCTTTAATCTGAGGGTGCTAGAGCACTGGAATGGGTTGCCCAGGGAGATGTTTGAGGCCCCATCCCTGGAGCCATCACAGGTGGGGTTGAGGAGGCTCTGAGCACCCTGCTCTAGCTGAGATGTCCCTGCTCTCAGCAGGGTTGGACTGGATGACATTGGAGGCTCCTTCCAACTCAATCCATTTGATAATTCCATGATTCTAAGTATAAAGACTCAATTATATTAAGAACCATTAAATTCCATAAACTCCTGGGAAAATATGTTTTTAGGCAGTGATCAGTATATGGCACAAGACCTGAGGAGAAAACGAAGTACCAGCCATGTAAGCAATTTTCTGAGCTATTTAGGTAAATGCAGAGGTTTCATATCACCAGAGAAACAAGCCTGGCAGTCACACTGGAGGATGATCTTCATATAGCTCTTTGTATGGAAATTCCAATGAAATTTCTTTTACCAAAACAGGAATAGGTGGATAATACTGTTAACTGAAAGCAGGTTCTTCTTTTAAGTAAATTTGGCTCAGGAATGAAATGCAATTTATTTATCTGACTTGAACCATTAAAACCTTCACGTCATCTACTGAGCCTCAACCAAAATGTAACTTCAGGTGTGCTGCTGACCTTCTAAAAACATTTGCTATTCAGATGAACAAGTCTTAATATTCTTTCTTTAAACAAGTAATGGAAGTGAACTTACCAAGTCTCAGATTCAACTCAACTTCTGTGTAAATCTCTGTGACTAATGTTTCCTATTGTTTAGTGCTAGGACTTCGTGAAGGATTTTAACTATAGATGTGGAAATTCTTTTAGCTTTATATTAGGAGGTGAACATGTGTGGAGTAACAACTGGGAGGGATTTAAAAAATCAATTCATATTAATTATCATCTCATAATTATATAATAATATAGAAATATTATGTATAATTATATATTAAATATAATATATACTTATATAATTATATAATACTATAATAAGTATAATTAACTCTTAATAATTAACTCATATTAAAGTTGCAGCACTGTTCACACATAAGGAAAGGTATAACCTCAGAGACACTTTCAGGGGTAGGGTGCAACTGCTATGTCAGGAATCCATTTTCCCTAGACAACCCCTCTTTCAAGCAACATGGGGGGTGGAGTGCACTGCAGATTCCATGGCCCTGCCCTCCGAGATTGAAACAGAGGTGGGAACTTGATGGTCCAGCAGAATTGATAAGCAACCTGCTTGAGACCCTCTCCCTTTTCACATGACATTTCAGATTTATTATTAATAATAATGTTATTAATAATAATTCAGATTTATTATTAATAATTTTATTAATAATTTAAAAAAGAAATAATTTATTAGAGATGGAGTAAAATTAAAATACATGCTTATATAGATATATAATGACAACAGATAATTTATACCTATTTTTTCTCTGATACACTTTTCTATTATTTCATAACTTTTGCTTTATCCTACAAAGAACTTGAAAGGTCAGTGTAACATGCAATGAAGAAAATACCATAATGGCAATTAGATAATTAAACATTAAGACAAATATATTTCCTCCACTGATTTCACATCTAAGTCTAGCAGTAAGAAGTGCATTTCCTACCCTAGCCATAGCATAAAGCATTTTAATGCAATCAGTTTCAGGAAAAAAAAACCCAACCAACTCAGGGAGTCACATTTTGCTCTGACTTTGACAGAGTTGTGCAGTGCATATGTCATTATAAAAGTTGCCTTCAAAAAGTTCGAAGTGTCATTTAGGGAATTTAAAATAACTATAGTTCAAAGAAGAATCAAAGAAGAGCTTTGATGGCAGCTATTTTTACAAGTTATTTAAGTGAAAAACTTACTGATGAGAACTGAGGAAAGGTTCTCACAATAATTTGATGTAATAATTAGAAGGAGCTGGCAGAACAACATAGCACTTAAATTTCCCTACAGTTATTTTTAGATTTAACTGCTCCTCCCCTCAAGCCAGCAGATAATANAACTGATTTATATATTATATAACTGATTTATATTTTATATTTATATTAATATAACTGATTTACATTCCCAGTTTGTGAGACCATTGCATTGCTGGAGCACTGTTTAAAGTAAAATGCAAGGCATTAGGTCAAAGATGGTTGAGACTAAATCGAGTCCCCTGTCAGTGGCTGTCAGTTGTTTCATATCAGCCTGGTCTAGTCTGCTCCTATGTAATAAACTTCCTCTGAACAAGGATCAAAGATGAGAGTTACTTTATTATTAATCAAATCTATCTGGGAATATGAATCCCATTAATTGCTAATTAAAATTGTACGTTTTCAGTCGAGCAAAACCGCTAGTCAGAGATGGCAAATTTGCTTTTAGGATGTAAATTAATAGTATTGGCCAATCAAAAAACCCAAATCCTGGATGATTCCACCAGGTTGCATAAGCACAGGCAGGCATATGATCAATGAGCAACAGATTCCAGAGAGAAAAGGCAGGCACATAATGAATTGGAATGGCTGGAAGAACATAAAATATTGCTTGAAAATTATTATTATTATTAAATATATTATAATATATATTAATATAT
>VYZU01062560.1:43221-57779 GCA_013401355.1 Ceyx cyanopectus | reverse complement strand
AAAAGAAAAAAAAATTGGCTGAAAATTTTCACTCAGCTTCACAAACAAGAAAACATTAAGGGATAAAATGAATGTAAGCACTGAACTTTTTCTGGCAATACAGATCAGAAGTGCCCCCAAAGAGTTAGTTCAGTCACAACCAGAAGAGCCTACCAGAAACTCAGATCTGTTAAGAATAAAAATTAAAAACAGATATGCCATGAATACTTTTGTTGCCCTTTATTATTTTCCATTTTCTTTTACATTCCTTCTCCCCTCCTTTTGCCCAAGCCTTCTTAGATGCCTGTGTACCAGACATTCCAGGACAGAACATCTTGTGATCTTCACACAAATACCTCCCCCCAAACAATTATGGGTCAAAGTCTCTGCTAGGAGAAATTGTCTCCCTACTCATAAACTGAGTTACATTAGCTGGGAATCTCACCTGATAACAGTGAATTTAAGGGTTTGTTTTACAGATAAGGTGAAGCTGTCTTGTTCAGGTTTTATTCCTTAAGTTTTCATAGTCATGACTAAAGTTACCTGTTTGGGATTTGAAGAGGGAACAAAACCAGAGACAGCATCATTAGCAGATTTCAATTACTTAAGAAATTAAATTATTTTCAGGACAAGGTGAAGGACATGCAACACTCCCTTTGCAAGCTAAGGACTCTCCTGAATAATAAGATTGAGAGGTTAAGCAGAAAAAGAACACTTGTGGCCTTTAAGACAAAATGAACTTATAGAGTGTTTTCACACTTTTCCAGACCTCCCAGAAATCTACAAACACATCAAACTGGGCTGGAGGAAGAACACCTTGAGCTAATGCTGACCTGAGGTGCTAAGCCATATGGCTTGATGCTGTGCCATACAGATGCCCCATCTCCAACTGTCATCTGAGTTTATTAGTTTTAGTATCACACCTCAGGGACAAAGTTATTTTGATTTTGAATCCACACAGACTTCCAAAGTAGCAGGTATTCATGATTCTGGGGCATGGGGAAAAACATTATTCAAGGATGTTAATAGGGGTTAGGTTTATGCTGTCCCTATTTAGTAACATGGACCACAGCAGGCACCAGGATGCTGGAAAATGAACCAGGTAAAATCAGTTTGATGTCCCTGAGATTAAAATTATCCACTTTGTTCCTAATTGACTGAGTCTTCTGGTGCTGATGAATTCATATAGGGGACGTCTATTGTTTTGGGTGTTTCTCTTGAGGACAAGTCTTGCTTTTGTTAAACCAATATCTTCCTGGGCTGGGTTTTTTTTGTTGTGTTTTTGGTTTTTTTGTGGGTTTTTTTGTTGTTGTTGCTGATTTTTTCTTATGTTTTGTTTCATTTTTACTCTGAAAAACAGAATTCAGTCCCTTCCTTCCTTCCTTCCTTCCTTCCTTCCTTCCTTCCATCCTCCACTCCTTCCCTCACTCCTTCCTTCGCTCCCTCCCTCTCTTTNTCTTAGTTGTTGAGAAGCACAATCTGACTTACTAAAGCAATAAAAACTTGGTAAAAATAATATTATTACCATAACTACATCATTCTGTAAATCAGTGTTGCACCTTTATGCTAAATGCTTTTCTCTGTTAACTAAGGTGGCATCACAAAAGTAAAGTGGGATTTGAAAACTGTTCTAAGCTTCTTAGCTCTTGCCATACTGAGGACAGCAAGACCTCATGAGTGGATGGAGCTGTTCAGAAGAAAGTCCGTGTCTATTTACTGAAACTAGATAATTCATTAGATTTACAGGATGAATTTTGTCATCTTTTGTGAAAGTCCAAACAAATTATGTTTTCTGATCTTCTTGTATTCACTCTTTTGTTATCACACCCAACAATTAAAAGAATGTGAATAGCTTACAGAGGCACAGATTTCTTTTACAGAAGCCATGGTGATCTGTTTCCATCATATTATTTTCAGCTGGGTCTTTTATAATTCTGTTTTTAATTAGCATTTAAACCAACTTTCTTGGTGCTAAAGTAGGAATTCTTAGCCCTGAATTTCCCAGAATAACCTTTACAGTAAAATACCATTTGCAACAGAGCTGTTCTCTGAGAAAACAGCTATTTAATTCTGTTTTCTTCTACTTGTTTTTTGATCCCTTTTTACTAATATTTTATTTTTCAATTCTTATTTTCACAAGTCAGCATGCTATTTTTTTTTTCCTGTAATTCCTCACTCCATAGAATGTTAGGGGTTGGAAGGAACCTCTAGACATCATCAAGTCCATCCTCCCTGCCAAAGCAGCATCATCTAGGGCATGTTGCACAAGAACATAACCAGATGGGTTTTAAAAGTCTCTACAGAAGGAGAATCCACAACCTCTCTGGGCATCCTGTTCCAGTGCTCCATCACCCTCACAGTAATGAAATTCCTCCTCATGTTGAGGTAGAACTTTCTATGCTCCAGTTTATATCCATTGTTACTTATCCTATTGCTAGGCCTACAGACAGGAGGTTGGCTTCTATTTGACACACCTTTCAGATATTTGTAGACATTAATAAGGTCCTCTCTCAGTCTTCTCAAGACTAGACAGCTCCAGTTCCCTCAGTCTTTGTTCACAGATTGATGCTCAAGTCCCTTACTCATCCTCGTAGGTCTTCATTGGTCTCTTTCCAGTAGATCCCCATCTCTTTTAAACTGGGGAGCCCAAAACTGGACACACTATTCCAGGTGTGGTCTGACTAGGGCAGAGTAGAGGAGTGGAGAACCTCCCTACACCTGAAAGACACAGTTTTCCTAATGCATCCCAGGATTCCATTGGCCTTTCTGGCCACAAGGGCACATTGCTGACCCCTGGATAACTTGCTATTTACTAGGACTCCAAGGTGTTTCTCCCTGGTGCTGCTTTCCAGCAGGGCAACCCCTAAATTGTATTGGTACCTGGTGCTACTCCTCCCCAGATGCAGGACTCTACACTTGTCCTTATTGAACCTCATAAGGTTCACCTTTGCCCAGATGTCCAACCTGTCCAGATCTTGTTGGATATCAGCAGATCCTTCTGGTGTGTCAGACACCCCTCCTGGTTTTGTATCATCAGAAAACAAGGGTACCCTCTTGTCCAGGTCGCCTTCCTTCCTTCCTTCTCTTTTGAAAGTTTTTTACTATTATAGGAATACCAAGTTTGGTCTTTGCCATTTTATTTATTTCCTGGAGCAACCCTGGGAAGTCCTGTGCTCTGGCACTGTTGTATAAAGAATGAGGATCTTGAACAAAGACTTTCTTTGCCCAAAATTGTAATTAGTCGTTGAACTTGCTAACAAAAGCAGAGGCAGATGAACAAAATTATTCTGGAACATTAAAAAGCTTGTATGATGACAGACTGAAGAGATAGGAACAATTTAGGGGGGGAAGAAAAAAAAAAGCATCTAGGTCTTAGTTGTTGAGAAGCACAATCTGACTTACTAAAGCAATAAAAACTTGGTAAAAATAATATTATTACCATAACTACATCATTCTGTAAATCAGTGTTGCACCTTTATGCTAAATGCTTTTCTCTGTTAACTAAGGTGGCATCACAAAAGTAAAGTGGGATTTGAAAACTGTTCTAAGCTTCTTAGCTCTTGCCATACTGAGGACAGCAAGACCTCATGAGTGGATGGAGCTGTTCAGAAGAAAGTCCGTGTCTATTTACTGAAACTAGATAATTCATTAGATTTACAGGATGAATTTTGTCATCTTTTGTGAAAGTCCAAACAAATTATGTTTTCTGATCTTCTTGTATTCACTCTTTTGTTATCACACCCAACAATTAAAAGAATGTGAATAGCTTACAGAGGCACAGATTTCTTTTACAGAAGCCATGGTGATCTGTTTCCATCATATTATTTTCAGCTGGGTCTTTTATAATTCTGTTTTTAATTAGCATTTAAACCAACTTTCTTGGTGCTAAAGTAGGAATTCTTAGCCCTGAATTTCCCAGAATAACCTTTACAGTAAAATACCATTTGCAACAGAGCTGTTCTCTGAGAAAACAGCTATTTAANTAATGAACAAAACTGGACCCAGTAGTGGTCCCTGGGAAACACCACTCCCACAGGCCTCCAGCTTGACTCTGTGCTTAAATTCTTAAATTGAAATTAAGAGTATGTTATCTGAGACACGTTTTGTCTTGGCATGCTTACCTCAAATCCTTTGTTCTGACCCAGAGAGCACATATACCCAATTTGTAAAATGCACTCAAGTTGTATGTTGTTTTTGAGCTTTATCTCAAAAGTTAATGTGAAGTTACAACTCCTAGGATAAAACTGAGTGTGCTCTAATGGTTGGAACTAATTTTTGTCTTTTTTTTTTTTCTTATTTGATAGAACTTTATATTGTTCTGCTCAAATCTAGAGTTATATATCACACGATAGCATGTACAAAAGAAAACCAAATTTTAATTGTGAAGCTCAATTAAAAAAAATGAAGTTTAAAAGTACATAATATTATAGTAGCCAAAGCATCAATCTGCCTTCTCTTGGTGTGGAATCCAACCTTTGGTCCCTCAGCTGAAATGTTTTTCAAGTTGTGGATCCCCAAGCATGTTTTAAAGAACCAAGAAAGATCAAGTGATCAGCTCCAAAGTACTCTAAGGAACTAATTTTAAAAAGCTTTGCTGTAAATATCAATAATGAAATATGACAAATGGATTAACATAATGAGAAACAAATGCTGCATGAAGGAAATAATTAATGATACAGTTTTAACAAAAGTAGAGGAGAAAACAGTCTTACTACTAATGCTTTCACATGTTCTAAGATACAAACAGACAGAAACATGGTCAGTCCATGAAAAGATCATTCTTGCCCAAACTCATTCGAGGGTTTGCAGGGCAGAACATCACGGAATCCTTTGTTACCTAGTCACTAGTATATAGCTTACAAATATGACAAGTGGGTTGTCTAATTTGCTCCCTGTCTCATGGTTCATTGTGTGTAAAGTTTCACCTCGTGTATGCTCAGTGGTTACCTATACTGTTTAAAGTTCAAACAAGAAGCAGCTCATAAAGTTCATTTGGTGTGATTATTCCTTTCTGTAGATCAGAAAGACAAGTCCTCTACTGCCAAGTCATGATACATCTGACACACCATTGCCTTGTAGAAAATCTCAGCTAAGTGAAGATTCATAGATTCATAGATATTAGGGGCTGGAAGGGACCTAGAAGATCATCTAGTCCAACCCCCCTGCCTGAGCAGGATCAGGGAGTAGCAACCAGGAAGGAAAAGAATGAGAGGAAAGGAGGAACTTTTGTTTTGGGAATCAATCAGCATCAAAAAAAAAATAAAAGACTGTGGAAATTTTTAGACTCCCGGGATAGAATTATTTGAGACAAAGTGTTGTAATGGAAGTTGCTGGATAATCAGTTGTTCTTTCTTCCCATCCTTATCACTTCCTATCTTTTATGTACAAGGATTCCACCAAATGGGTCCCAGATGAAAATGTTGCACTGTGGATTTGCATGAGAAATCAAATTTAAACATTGTGTACCTCTGGTGTTTGAGATGACATCACATATTTCTCAACAATAGCTTCAAAAATCCATGTTCAAAAGTGCAGAGAAGACACAACCTTCTTTAGGACTTTACTAATTAGCAGCTGGGGGATAGCCAAGGAAACAAACAAAAAATTATCACTTCACTATTTGCCTTTTAGAGATACATTAAAAGGTCATGTGTTTTAAGACTGAGATGCATAAAGCAAAATTCATCATTTCTTGAGAAGAGTGAAGACATCTTTTCCTTTAAACTCCTGGAACTTAAAACAAAAATTGTCTTCCTGAAAACTGAAGGAAATCTGTTTATTATTTTTCTTGGCATTAGTTTAATGTAGATATTTTAGAAGAACTCTCTCAAGCTTTTCTTCTCCCCAAATGTCTTAATGCTAGTAAAACAATACAAGATCTCAAAATCTTCCCTACAGTGAAGAGTCAGCCTTTGTACAGTATTTTAGCTGTTAAAAGATCCCGATGTTGTCCTGAGCATAGTAGAACACACAACAAAGTCAACAGTTCATGTCATTCTTAAAACCATGTTGGTGCCAGAAGGTATCAAAGCAAAACTCTTCTTTTCACCTAGTTTTCATTCCGAGCTCCTGCTGATGGAAATGAGTACGAAGAGAAACATGCATGTGTTTAGACTTTGCATTGACAAATTGGTGAACAGCCTTTCCCAGACAAAGGTGTCTTAAAATCTGCACAGTTATGGGTTGAAAAGCTAAGGGCCAGATGGTCTGTCTGCCCTTCCTTTACATGATTTGAAGTAAGATTGTAAACTTGAGTCAACTGTCAGTCTACTCCAGCATTGCTACAAAGGCAGGAAAACCAGTGATACCATATGAGTAAACCTAGATATCATTTTTAACAAGTTAGAATAGTGTTATTTGTTTTTTGCTTGTAACAATATTCAAAGTAATATTTTGGGGTTTCTTGTTTACCAGTTACATATGAAGGACTAGTATTATGAAAAAAGCAACTCCCCAAAATGCAAAGATTCTGCCTTGGAGTAAATCTTGAATGTAAAGAAGAAAGGAAAAAAGAAACCCAACAAAACACAACAAAACAAGCAGACAAGAAAACAAACAAAAAGGAAAAATACATATAATTTTGCAGTAATTCCTTAACTAACTGTAAGGAACATTGGTAGTTAACATTGATTTAGAGGAAATACCCATTTAAAAGAATATGTGAAGCTAAGTACTTAAATTACCCTTGACTGCCCATTAATGTGAGAAAATACAAAATTATTATAAAGCTACCAGAATGTTTGTAAGCTACATTGCATCAATTCTAAATAGATCTTTTAAAATATCTGACATCACTAAATACATTTTTATGTAATCATTTTCCTGAGTATGACTAGTTTTTATGTTGGTTTTCTGTCCACTTTTGGAAATATACCAGCAACCTCAAATGATCCTTCAACACACAATGAGGATAGTTGATAGTTCTGAGAAAGGAAACTACCTTTTAAAAAATTTATACAAAGAAGACCTCGGGAAGGTTATTTATTGGAAAGAGTAGGAAATTTTGGTTTGGGAGAGAGTCAGCTTGATCTAGAAGTGTGTTTCTGGTTCTACAGATGAAGGGTACACATATATACTCACAGAGGTGAATGAACGTGTGAATGAATGAATGAGAGAAAAGCAAAAAACAGGTGAGCAGGTGCTCTCTAGTGTTAAAAGCAGTGATCAAACGGATTATGACAATTACAAGAAGGAGAAACCGTCTGTCAGAGTGACTTCAAAATTACCTAAAACTATTTTAACCCCGGCATAAATATGAGGAAGAACTAGTTAGAGGTCTCCTATTATACACATCTTCTCCGGGTGAAGCACTCCCAGGACCATGCCTAAAAGCACTCCTTGATAACCAAAGTGCCCAAACCCACTTGTTGACTATTCCTGTGTCGGAAGAATCCACTTTAGCATGAGCCCTTAATAAATAAATAAAGCATCCCTTCAGTTAAAACATCCAACTTTGCCTTTACTGTCTCCATCACCCACGTTGCCAGTGTACCAGGCTCCGAAGGGATTCAGCTTCCCGCTAACTCTGAAGTAGTCTTTGCAAGACGTGCTGACCGAGTACAAAATCCAGATTCAAAGATGTGGGATTGACTGCCTGGCTCCAGCGGAGCCGGAGATGGGCGGTAAGGAGCGCTTCTCCCCCCGGCAGCATGCGAGGCGGGAGGAGGTCCTCGACCCTTGCCTGACTCCCCGAACCAGCCCTTCCCCTCCCGGCGTCCCTGCCTGCATACCCAGAGCGCCGTCCCCCCTTTTCGCCACCGGTAGAGAGGGGTCGCCCCGGATTAGCCCGACCCAGGCTGCTCAATGCCGATCGCAGAGAAGCCGACTGAAAGCACTGCAAGATGCGGCAGCAGCTGATGGCACAGCCCGTTCCGCGGGGGAAGCACGGAGTAGCGCAGGGCGCTGGCGGGAAGGCGCGGCGGGGACCGGTGGCGACTCCGAGCCCCTCTGAGGGAGAGACGGGACCTCCGTGCCTCTGTCTCCACAGCACGGATCTCTCGGCGGCTCATTCAAAAGCCAGGCAGACACAATGAATTATATTTTTCCTTTCTTTTTTATTTTTTTTCCTCTTTTCCCCTTCCCTTCTTAAGAAGGAGGAACTATCCCACCTGTGGATCATACACTTGTTCTCTCCCTGAGAAACACTGCCTGCCTTTCAGGTGAAAATAGCAGGCTCCAGGAAAGCTTTGGAGGTCTTTTATCTTCTACGTACGGATACATATTTGCTTATAATTCCCTAAGCAGAAAATGACTAAGGCTCTTAATTGCAGCGTATCATAAGGGAAGCAACTTTTCCAAGCCTTAAAACAGCTTTTTTGGAGATCCTCTTTAGTTGTTTGTTGTTTGTGGTGTTGTTCGGGGTTTTGCTCTTGTTGTTTTTTAATCTCACAAAACATTCGCTCCGATAACTTCGCAAAACGTCAAAGGGGTTAGCTAAACCTTTGTAAAGACATGGCCCGTTATTAGCGCAAAATGTCGAAGCCACAGACGCCCTGCAGGGGAAAAAAAAATGAATAAATCTGCAAATAAGGGGTATCTTCATATGTGTCTATTTGTGCGCGTTTGCTTGTTACAGAGAACCGTCTAAATTCTCAGCGGTCCCCTGGTCAGACCATTCTTGCACTGTATTTTGAAAATAAAATAACCTATTCCACTCGTACCGAAATGGAAAAAAAAAAAAAAAAAAAAGGACCGTAATTCATGTGAACAGTCCACCTTTTAGTGCAGGTGTCAGGGGGCGATAGTTAGAGAACATTGTTGATAAAAGTAATGAGCGAAATACGAAAAGAAACCTCAGGGAAGGCTCTTACATAAACAATTACGCCTCCCGTGCTCGGGAGCGCTGGAGAATCCATCGCCACAGCGCCCCCTCCCACACGCAGCTCGAACTAACGATTCTGTCCTGAAGATGGGGAAAGAAAAGTTCTTTTTTTTCTTTTCTCCCTCGCCGTTTTCACTGCTCTTTAACCCCGTGAGCAGATCTACGGCAGAACGGGTCGCCCAACTCTCCCCGTCTCCTCTCGTTGGCAGAGATCGCTCCTTCAAAGGACTTCGCTCAGAAAGAGCACCGTAAACCGGGCTCCTTTTACTAGAAAAATGGACAAGTCTGTTTGCACAGTATGCGTGTGTCATTTGTTATTTTAAAATACAATAGCCTATTATTTCACGTCGTTGTCTCCAGGAGATGGTGGCGGTCCCCCATTTCATGAGAGAAAGGAGAAAGCATTCCCAAACCATTGTGTGGTTATGTCACAGGAAACCGTTTCTGCTGCGCTTTGTGTTACATCTCCAAACCCCACTAAGTTGCACTTCGCTCTGCTTAAAAAGTTGCTGTGACCGGTGTCATGGCAATTGGGCAACTGGCATTGTGCAGGCAATAGGCGTGTGTGCGCCTCTCCGGGCCCCAAGGAGCCCTTCCGAGGTGGAAACATGTCTCCTTCATGCTAAAGCGATTTTTACTTCTGGGTTGGTTTGGTTGTTGGGTTTTAGCCTTTTTTTTTTTTTTCTTTATTCTTCTTTTTTTTTCCCCTGTGTAATACGAAGGGAACGGAGTCCCGAGTCAACGGCCACCAGCAGCCACCCGAGAGGCGGCAGAACGGCCGCTGCTGGCAGCGAAGGCTCGCTCCCTCACGAAGGGCAGCTGTGTCGCCCCGAAGACGTGGCTTTCAACTTGACTCGACCGAAAACTTCAGTCTCTATCACTAGTTCAAGGACATGTAGCTACTAAATGACAAACCGCAAAACCTGTCTCCCAAGACGGCAACGAGCGATAGCTGAAAAAGGGCGGGGGGGGGAGAAGGGAGGGCAGCAAAGTGAATTAAACAAGACAAGGCGAGAGCATCACTTAAAATCTGGGAAGGTAAACGGGGAATTAATGTATAGATTAGTCGAAGAAAAAACGTAGTGTGTAAAGTCTTCATGTCTCTATGTAGACATGTTAATTTACCAGTTATTACTAATAAAAGGTGCATGTAATACTGTTCTACTGTTTCACAGGGCAAGTTAGACGGCTTTTTATTAGTAACGGGTAGTACTATGGGAAAATTAGATTTCGGCAGTGGATCTAGGTAGATGAAAAGCTCCTTCCCTGCGAAAGGTATTCAAATCAAACAACTCCGAGAGGTTAAATACAGCCACGTACACTCACCGACATTTAAAAACGTTATTGATGTGGTTTTCTAAATTATTTATCGCAAATATTTCTCCAGCTATATTTAATGACCCCACTGCGTATTCGTTCTCCATATTGTACAGAGTCAAATTAGTGGTGTACTTGTAATAAAATGCATACGATCTTCTTGCAGTGAGTAAATCCATTCCTCTCTGAAGCCATACAAAAATTATGCAAATCAAATCAACGCAAGAACTTGTCTTTTGAAATGATAATATTTTACTCCATTAATCTCTGATTGCGAAATTAACCCTTTTTCTGTATAAAAATAAATATTTTTTGGACTGCAAAAAATAAAACATCACTAAAATAATATGTTGTTTTTGTGCGTTTTGGGGATGGGGAGTAATGTTCCTGATTTAAACATTCCTCCTACTGAAATCACAAAAATACATTTTCACAGAGGAAAGACATGCAGATGAAGGCAAAAGCAGCATCAACATTTTACACGGATGGGCATGTGTACCTAGTATGTATAACATATGTATATATACGTGTAGATATGTATGGAGATTTTTACTTCTTGTGTGTGCGTCTGCGTATCTACTCAGACTCTGAACTGAATTATATCAATTCTCCTGGGATCACGGTATTTATTTAAGTACTCTTCCCAGGTCATAACTGTAACACTTACTTAATAGCATTAATCCCTTGTTATAATGTAAACACAACGGCCATTGTATTCCCAATCTGAATTGTTCCACTAATTGTTAAAGAGGAGGAACTAAAAGGAATCAATTTACGTAGAAAAACACTTACTTATACCACTCCTGCTGGAAAAGAACAGACTTGGCTTCCCAAATAAAAATGCAGAGAGTAGAGCACATTTTGCAAGGCAATGCAGGTTGACTTACAGAGATTCATGTATGACTTTATAATGTTATAATTAATTTTGCATTCTCAGCTCTCCAGCTTCTCCAGCTGCTGCTCCGTTCAGAAACAGAGCTCATATACTTAGAAATCAGTCTGCGGAACACAGGAATTGACTATTCAGATGTAATCGCATGATATCGATTATTCCATAGAACCACTGAAATATGAAAGTGTTTTATATAAAGCTCTTGTTTTTAGAGTTTCTATTTTTAATATATGCGCGTCAATCACCAGGTAGGGAAGCAAATGTCTTTTCTGTGATCTTTGCACGGAGTTTACCAGTTGTTTATCACTTTCTTATCAGGAAGTCGGGAGTTAATGACAAGTAATACCTGTTGGTGTTAACCTCCTCCTCCTCACCTGCTTTTTTACGGATTGTCTCTTCTACAGGCCAGCAGATAGATGTGGATAGGAATGAATCCGGTATGTCTGGTGGCCAGATCTCTACTGCTGCGTGCAGGGGCAGGGGTAAACTGGTATGTGGGTTTCACAGGAGGGGAGGAAAGAAAGGGAATGAAATAAAAAATAATAAAAAAATAAAAATAGAAAGCTTAGATTGCTTCAGACTGTACACGCATCCCGGTACTTCACCATAGTTTCAGTACGGCATTTTCCCCGCTGTGTCCGCGAGGCTATTGAAACAGCTTCTCCAAGTGTATTTCTTTTTAAATTATTATCTGCATGTTTAATTGATTAACAATAGGCTGCCCTGCTAACCCGCAATGCTTCGGCTATTGCTTTCTCCCCTCCCGTCTGTGGCGATTCCCTGGAATGCGTCATCAGATGCGTTTTCTCCATACTACCTAACTGAAATTACCTGTGGTATGCTATGAGGAAGTCGACCATAAATGTCAAATCACTTCATTCGGTTAAATATGGGATAAGTGCTCGCTCACTGTAGTTAGGGACATAAGACATAAGGTTTGATGATCATTCTTTCTTCCGTTTTGGGGGGTTTGGTTTTTGGATTTTTTTGGGGGGGTTTTGAGTGCCCAAAACATTTATCTTTCAGCTCGTCCCAGGCTGGTAAACTGGCTCAGGTTGAGGTTGAGAGGCTTGCAGGATGCTCAGTGACTTCCAGCCGCGCAGCCCCGTTCCTACCTGCCCGGGCAGCGACGGGGCGCAGGTGCGGACCAGGCGTCGCGGAGCGGCCTAGCGCATCTCGGCCCGGCCGCCAGCGGTTCGATGGGACAGGCAGGGCCCAACGTTGTGCCCCGGGGCTGGGGAAGTACGTGAGGGAGAGCCCAGGGGGAGTGGGGGAGGGATACACATTAGCGCTGGCTGCTGCAGGACGGCCCGTCTGCATCGCGCCTCCTCCCGAGACGCACAGGCCGGAGCTCGAGTGCGGGCAGCTCACGGCCGGTTTCTGAAGGGTCCCTCTAGACTAATCATTAATAAATAAAAAGGCACGTGTATGTTTTTATTTAGGTTTGCACTGAGAAGAGCGGTGCATCGTCTCGTCCTCCCCGATCCGGACCGGAGCAGAGCTGGCAATGGCTTGAAGTTGATGGCAGCCAAGGCTGAAGGGAGGGGCCAGAGGAAGAAATTACGTTATTTGGGAAATTAATTACATCGTAGTCATATTCCAGGAGATTTTTTCCGAAATGCAAAGGGGGGGCAGCTAAAACCACTCAGAAGGAGTCACTCAGGCCTCCCCCATACACCAAACCAGGAAAAACAGCAGTGAAAGAAAGATAAGGGTGTTGGTTGTTTTTTAGTTTGTGGGGCTTTTTTGGGTTGGTTTGGGTTTTTTCTTGCATGTGCAAACGCGCTCCATGACTAGATCGTGACTGTTTGTGTCAACTTATAAAAGTATAAAGCTCGCGTTGCCAGGAACAGTGCGATCCTGGATCTGCTGATTTTAGCAGTTGTTCTTCTTTTCTACCATATAGGGCAGTACTTTTACAAAGTGCTCTTTCCTTGAACACTACCCAGCTCCCCTGAGACTGGCCCCGAGTACCTACATGCGTGTGAACGCACACATCTAAGAGACGTGTGCTTGCATATATCGCTTCGGCGAGTGGGTGTGAAAGGATGCGTGTATTTATATATTCTTCACCCTTCTCGCCGTGGATATAGAAAGAGGAAGAGCGGGGCTGTAATAGAGAGTGTGCGAAAGGGTATTTATGGCTCCACGAGTCCGGAGAGGACCTAATGAGCAGGATCATCGTTTGGCTTCAGCAGTGTGCTCGCAGTCGGAGAGGCTGGCTTGCATTACAAAGCCTGCCTTCCCTGCCTGCCTGCCGGCCGCGAGAGGAGATGGGGCCGGAGCAGGAGGGGGCGGGCCCGCCGCGCTATGCAGATGAGCAGCTGTGACGGACAGCTCTGTTTTCCAATGTCCCTCAGAAACTCGAGTGCTCCTTCCCTCAACTCTTCACTTCAGACTCTATACTTCCCCCAAAATACAGGCTCGCAGGCGCTGGGGGAGCTGGCTGGCTGGGAGAACTCCAAATGCAGCAGCCACTTTTCTGATTTCGGAGGCTCGCTTCTCTCTCTCCCCTTCATCCCTTCTGTTTTTCTCCCTTTCTCTCTCTCTCTCTTTTTATTAACCCTCTCCTCTTCCGCCTTTCACAGATGCCTTTCCCCTCCCGGTTAGATTTCTGACCGCTCGATTTATTTTCCTTTTTTTTTTTGGAGGGTATTATTTTTTTTCCTCCTCCTGTTTTTTATTCTGACTGGGAGCGCATGGGGGGGAGCATATAACAATTCTGATTCTCTACATAACTGCACAGAGCCAACCGGGGAGAGAGAGCAAGAGAGGGGGAGGGAGGGAAGGAGGGGAGGGCGGGAGAGAGGGAGAGGGAAAGCACGAAAGCAGCGCCAGGAGCAGCGGCAGCAGCAGGGCCGGTCACCCTCGCCCCCTCCCTGCTCCTTTGCACGCCAGTGCGAGCCATGTCCTATCCTCAGGGTTACCTCTACCAGCCCCCCGGCTCGTTGGCTCTGTACTCCTGTCCGGCGTACGGGGCGTCGGCGCTGGCGGCCCCCAGGAGCGAGGAGCTGGCCAGGTCTTCGTCGGGATCGGCGTTCAGCCCTTACCCGGGATCGGCAGCTTTCACCGCCCAGGCGGCGGCCACAGGCTTCACCAGCCCGCTTCAGTACTCCACAGACCCCGCCACAGGATTCCCCTCCTACATGGTAACTACCGAAGAGAAACCCTCTCCTTCTTCATTAGCATCCGCATTCTCATCCTCATCATCTTCAGCCTCTCTCCTCACATACTCGCCATCAGCCCCCGACATCACGCAGCACAGCCGGGCGCCCCGCACCGCCGACATCTCTCGCTGCTGGCGCCAGCCGCGCATCTCGCGGGGGCTGGCGGATACGCGGGGAGAGAAGCGGCGGGCTGGGGCTGGGGCCGGGGCCGGGGCTCGGGCCCAGGCACCGCCTCGCTCCACACCCCAGCCGAGCACTGTGCCGGCGGGCCTGGGACAGGGGCTCGCCTGCCTTTCGAGGAGCTGTGCGGGCGCCCTGGTTAGAGAAATACGGATCGTCTCAGGCAGTTAGGTTGGATGCTTTCATTCCCACCCCTCCACTC
>VYZU01062560.1:25562-43209 GCA_013401355.1 Ceyx cyanopectus | reverse complement strand
CCCCCCCCCCCCCCCCCCCCACTGCTCCGCTTTCTCTTTTTTCTTTTCTTTTCTTTTCTTTTCTTTTCACCCTTTCGCTGTGGTAGGATAGGGCATGGTTTCTTTTTCTCTTTTTTTTTTTTTTTCTTTTCCTCTTCCCTCCCCTCTTTTTAAGTCGGTGTTTAGAGGCGTTGTGGGCTTTATCCTCGTGTGGTTTTATTTACTTTCAGTGTGTTTTGTGCTAATGGTTTAACTGGATTTTAGGAATGAAAAGGAGCATCTGTTTGCGATCTGTGAGCTTCGCTTAAGCCCAAGATGGTTGTTGTGGCCGCAGTTTCGGATTTCACTTTCTTCTTATTAGTTAAGAGGAGCATTTGCAATTTCGTGTGTGTGTATTCTGTGCATAAACTACATAAATAAGCCCATAAACTATATAAAGAAACCTTACGTCTAGATGGTTATGTAGTTTTATAAACACACAGAGAATCAGACATATATCTAGTCCGTACACACAAAGACCAGTGCCCAGATTTTGAAAGCCGCTGTCGAGATCCTAGGAGGGGATGGCAGCGGGGTAGTTCTCTCTTCCTGCAAAGTGACAGGGAAACTACTTGCTTTCTGGCTGTAAAATACGATGTATAAATTGTCGTGCAGTCTTTATTCGGGGTGGTATAAAAGATCTGAGGATATCGCTTGCTTGTTTTTCTTGTTGAGAAGCAGTAGGCAAGTGACTGGAACTTGCAGAGAGGTTGTGAACTGTGCGGGATATTGGGTAGTGTTGCGCTTGTGACTTGCCGATCTGTGAGATTCAGAGACGGGCTGAAAGTTAGTGAGTTCCTTAGAGATATCTTTAACTTTTCTTGCATTATGCAGAGTTAAATAAGCGCAATTTAAACGTTAAAGGGCGAATTAAAATGCTAATTACATCGCATTTGAACAATTCGAAACGGTGCATATCTTCTGATTTGCAAATTGGATTTGCAATGCATTAGTGCAGTGAATTGCTAAGTGGCGGCTTTGTTGTATTTTCTATAGCTAAAAAGGAAACATCTTTTGAACCTTCGAGAGAAATGTAGATATCAAGACGCTACCTGTAGAGCCTTTAAAATGTCTATGCGGTTCAAAAATTATATTGAGAAATATTCAATTACAAGGAGCTGAAATTAGTAAAAGATTAAAACATCGCCGATTTTAAGCGCGTGTGCCTGTGTCTGTGTGCTGGGTGGAGGAAGGAGGGGAGGAATAACAACTTAATGGCCTTTGGGTGCTGCTTCTCCTCCTCATAGATTATGGATACAAGACACCATTCCGGGGAAATACAAATATAACTGCCGCTCTCGTCTTGACAACTTACTAATGGCTATCAGCAATAACAAATTGCCAACCTCACCGTTTTGTTCTGTCCAGGGCTCCCCTTACGACGCCCATACGACGGGGATGACCGGAGCCATCAGCTACCACCCGTATGGCAGCCCTGCCTACCCCTACCAGCTCAACGACCCCGCGTATAGGAAAAATGCCACCCGCGACGCCACGGCCACGCTGAAGGCCTGGCTGCAGGAGCACCGCAAAAACCCCTACCCCACCAAGGGCGAGAAGATCATGCTGGCCATCATCACCAAGATGACCCTCACCCAGGTCTCCACCTGGTTCGCCAACGCCCGACGGCGGCTCAAGAAGGAAAACAAGATGACGTGGGCCCCGCGGAACAAGAGCGAGGACGAGGACGACGACGAAGGCGACGGAGCGAGAAGTAAAGAGGAGAGTCCATCGAAGATGCCCGAGATCAACGAAACCTCCGTGGAGGACGAAGGTGGGCGCGTGGTAACCGCGGCCGCGGCGGGGTGGCCCCATCCCTCTCCGTCGCATACCCCTTGGGAGCGGGGAAGGGCGGAGGGAGTGGTGGCATTTAACAAAAGCTCCCCCAAAACGTGTCCTGTCCCGTCTCCTCCGGCTGCTCCGGGCGTTTGTCTCCGCGCAGTGCCGGTGGCCGGGGCGGGAGAGGCGCCGCGGCGAACGGCGGCGCCATGCAGGGGGCANGGGGGGGGGCGCCGCGTATCTAGTCCTTGAGGATGCTTGCTCCTCGAATTGGGATTTGAAGGGAAAGGCCGTGAGAAGCTAACGTCTCCCTGCCCGTGGCAGTGATAGTGGTCGCGCTCTTCTCGCCCGTTTTCTTTTGCCACCCCTGTCTCTGACTCTACGTTTCTGTGCCCGGCGGACCCTTCCAGGGATCAGCTTGCAAGTCGACTCGCTGACGGACCACTCCTGCTCCGCTGAGTCTGACGGCGAGAAGATATCCTGTAGAGCGGGCGACCCCCTCTGTGAGTCGGGCTCGGAGTGCAAGGACAAGTACGAGGACATCGAGGAGGAGGAGGAAGAGGAGGACGACGAGGACGAAGAGGACATCGAAGAGGACGACGGTGGCAGCGGGGAGCGCGACCCACCGGCCAAACCCGCCACCTCCTCGCCGCTGGCGGCCGTGGAGGCCCCGCTCCTCGGCCACCCGCACACCGACGCCGCCCGCAGTGCCAGCAAGGCGGCGCTGGGCGGCCGCGTCTCCCCCGGGCCCCCGACGCCGGTCAGCAAGCCCAAGCTCTGGTCGCTGGCCGAAATCGCCACCTCGGACCTTAAAAGCCAGACCCTGGGCCAAGGCTGTCAGCCCGCGCCGCTCTCCTCGGCCACCCCCGCCTCCGCCCCTCACAGCGCTGCCTACTCGCCCTCCTCCCTTCTGGGGAGGCATATTTATTACACCTCACCGTTTTATAGCAATTATACAAACTATGGGAACTTTAATGCTCTTCAGAGCCAGGGAATCCTGAGATACAACTCTGCAGCAGTGGCTTCAAACGAAGGACTAAGTCAGACTGTCCTAAATGCCAGCTCTGTCCACAAGCAGAGCAGTGACTCTTTGAAAACGATCACTAACCAGCTAGAACAACATTACAGACCCTCTAGTTATGACTCTAAGAAAGGTAGGTGACTTGCTTTTGCTGCTTTCTTCCGTCTTCTCCCTCGCTCTCCTTCCCCGACTGTACAAGTCCCTTTATACTCTATAAATAACTGAAACCTTCTCTGGAGAAAACAGTGAGCACACTGTCACCTCTGCCACCACCGAGTGAAGATGGTCAATAGTATAAAGAGGGGATTAAAAGCGGCATGTCACCGTCATATCGATACCTGCCTCTAAGAACCGAGAGAGGAAATGTAAAAGACGACTTTTAGATCAGCCTCACAGATTGCAAACACAGATTTTAAAAGTATTTTTTTAAAAAGGATAACTACACAGAAAGATTCACAGATAATTCACAGATTCACAGATAATCCAGATATCACTGTGTCATTGCCTGTAATTTAAAAAAAAAAATAATAATTTTTTTGTTTTATCAAACTGTTTTTGCTCTCTTTGTTTCCGGTATTCTTACGGGGTTTTGCAGCTTTGAGTTCAGATAATTGCTAACCTTGGATGTGGAAATTTGTGGACCGTGACGTTTTGAACTTTTTGGTTTTGTTTTAAAAAAGTTTTATGCTAATGTAAGTGTTGGCTTCTAACAAAATAATCGAGATACAGACAATTAGAAAATATTGTCCAGCCTTTTAAGCCATCTAGCTATGAATTCTGCACAAGTGAGGGTTGGGCCCTACACACACTCTGTAATCTAGTTAGCTGACTGTGTTCTGTGACTAACTGACAGTTATATTTTGACAGATCCCACTGAAGTCTGCACAGTAGGAGTACAACCATACCTATAGAAGTGCAATCACACAGCAATGCAAGTAAGTGAGAACATTTTCTATTACACTTATCGTTTGACATGAGGTCTAACACACGCTGCACAGTTCTAGGCTTGCTAAATGTTAATTTTGTTATTTGTAACTCAAGAGTCTGATTTTGAAGTAATGAACTCCACTGTTTTTTATAACCTCTCATTACGACCTTTATTCCCAAGTTTATCTTCATTTTAAAGTCAGGTTAGACAGTTCCCTCACCTTGCATAGTCAGCTTTTGAAAGGCAAAACTATTTAAGTGTTACAGAAAGAAGACTTTGGGAAAAAATAGGTATCTTTTAAGGTGTTGTTTAAAACCAAAATGCTTGTGCTCACGTGGCAGTGCTAAAATTATACATTCTCATTAGGGTTCATGCAGTCAAATCAAAGCAAAAAAGGACAATTTTTAGAGACCTATGTGAATCATAGGCTCAGGGTATGTTATGTGTCTATCACCTCTTGTCTAGCTAGCAATAGCACTCTTAATGCCTCCACTATTTAGGGCTAAATAAACAGCAGTTACAAAAAAAAAATAATCTCCATTATGATATTTTTATTAATCTGTTTCTTCGGTAGAAGAAATTAGACAACTAAGAATTTTGCCTTACTTCCTTTCCCGCCCCCCTCCCCCCCTCCCTTCCCCGTTTAATGGTGTTAGAGTGTAATTGAAGGATTTTTGGATGATCTGGTTTTTTCCTTGGTCCACAGGTAGGTGTCACAATTGCTTTGAAAAAAGTCAGCAAGCCATCCTCTCTCCCCGAGCTAATATATATAACAAATCTCTAAATCCGGATCACATCTTGTGCCACTGTATAAAAGAAGACCACAGAGCACTAATAAATCTTCAGACTCTAATTATTAAACCAGAATTTTGTTGGACATATGTGAGTTTGCTGGTATAGTATAGTTTCCCCAATGTATGTGTGACTTTTGAAAACAGATCTGTTTTTCTCAGGATATCTTGATCACTTCATTGCCACGGTATATAATCGATAGGTGTGATAGGATTTATTGTAAAATTTATTTGTAAAAGATGTATACAGTAGAGATAATAAAGATGTGATTGGAGAACTTGAGTCCTTACAAAGTGGAAACAAATTTGATATTTATTTTTGTAATGATATAAAGCTTCTAGTAATTTATGCAAGTTGTATTGCAATGGAATCTGAACTTTTTGTAAATAAATTTTGCCTGGTTTTTATTTGAAACGTTGATGGTTATACAATCTTTGGTTGTTTAACAAGAATTCTTTACTAATTTATATCTGCAATTGTAAATAAAAACAGACTAGTCTGCAACAATATGGTGTTTTTTGTTCAGCCATTCACTCCCCCCCCTCAAAGAAATTATTATTTAGAAAATGAGGAAAGTTGTAATTTCACTAGTAGAGCTTAGACCATTAAATGAGTAAGCAATTTAAATATGTTGCAAAGATATACTTTGCATAAATTAATTCCTTCTGGGTAGTTCCGTTATACTTAAGCTTTAAATACACACATGTGTGCAAATACATATTTGTATATATACATGCATATGCCTAGAGACAGCAATGTGAATACATGCATGTTTCTTATAAACTATTTTTATTGAGTGAGAAGTATCTCTCTCTTTGGGTTGACATTCTTTAAATCCACCATTTCAGGGTAGGGAGGGAGAAGGAGAATCATAATTAGCTATGGCTTCTTTCTAATGTCTTTGTTTCTGCTTCTGGCTAAAATATGTAAAGAAAAAAAAATTAAAAAGAAGTCCAATTCCTGGTTTTTTTTACTATTTCCCCCCTTTTTCTCTATATCAGTAATCTGCATATTTAAAGTCTCATTGGAAATCCACTTTGATTTGGATCATAAAATCAACTAACTAATCATATTATTTTTAGTAAAATAATGGGACTCCTTATATAACTTCAGAAAAGAAACGAACAATAATTTATTTTTCCCAAAAGATAAATTGAGTGAATATAACTTACGGTTATAAAACAAGAATAATAGCTTCTTAGATTGCCCTTTAATCAATCATACACTTATTTTTCAAGAGGCTCATCTATTTTATTCCATGATTAATAATGTTCCAGCGTGAGAGCATTATTAGATCCCAGCAGGGGAGATCCTGAATGCTTTTAGCTGCTTTGGAATGGTCAGTTGGGGTTCATTATGGTCTGATATTGAACAATTTATAAAATCTTGTCTAAACATCTGCCAGTTCAGATAGGCCGATGTGTCTGAAGATGGGAAATTGCTGGACCAGTTGATATTGACAAACGGATCTCTCTCCAGTGGCTTTTTGTTCAGTGAAAATTAGTGGCCTCTTGCTCAGGTCTTGTTAGAAAGGGCATTTGAAAGTGATCTTAGATACTTCAGGCATCAGCCTTGGGAATGTTAACTGGATAAAGAGCTGTGCTACTTTGGAGGCAGAAAATATGTTGTGATTGTATTAAATAGGGGCAAAGGAAGCAGTTTTTCTTAACTACATATAGGCAATTCCCATGATCCATCTTCCCCTGCCTCCCCCCCAGTCCTGTGTCATGTTGTCGTGTCCTCCCTCCCCCATATGTTACCCCTATAAAGATGTCTAACTGATTGAGAAAAATGCGTGTGTTTTTCAGCTGATAAGGCAGAAATTAAGATTGTAATTCTGGCAAACTCTGGGATCCATCTAGCTAAAAATAAAACACTGAAGATATTTGCAGCTGGAGGCCTACTCATCCTCTTACGTTGTTTGTAGAATGATGTTTCCTCACTCCTGTAACATCCTGGTTTTCACTGAAGTAAAATGCAACGGTATCTGTGTGCAGTGTGTAGTACAATTAGACAAACAGCTAAGAAGTAATTAATTTCCCCCCCCCCTCCAATTTAGCATATGATGTAGATGCAAATATTTACTCTAATAATCCTCAACAGTCTTTTCTGTGTGCCATAGGAAGATATTATGCAGGGACTTTTTATATCAGGGAAGACACTTGAACTTTATTTTCCCCACTCCTGCTTCTACTCGATTTGCCCCCACCACCCATGTTTTATGCTCCAGGTCTCTCTTGGACACAATGTGTACATTTCAATTGGTAAAAATCAAAAGCTGTAGCAGAGATTAAAAAAGGCTAATGACATTCCTTTGATGTTTATACGCCCAAAGACTTAGAAAAGATTTCCATAATTTACCCATCCTTGCTAGTATTTAGACCTGGATTTATTTCTGGAAAGAAAAGTAGAAAGACTTGGAAAACTCGCTTTTAAGTATTCACTATATATGTAAAATCCAATGGAATTCTCTCATCCTCTGAGAAATATATAAACGGTTCATGGATGCAGATGGGAGACACCCAAATGATTTGGCAAATAAACTAATTTTTTTTCCTCTTAAAATAAAATAATTAATGGGCGAGAACTGCCTATTCAACATCATTCGATATTTAATAATCAAAATTGAAAGCAGAAGGACAGTGTAGTCTTGCTAGACTGTTGGCACAAACAATGTGATTATTTCAGTATAGAAAGAAATAGCAGTGAACGATAAAATACATCACTCAGTGTAAGGTTTATTTCATAACGATGTTAATCAGCCCACTGGGATTAAAATCTCTCACCCCTCTCTATATTTACTCCCTCTTCCTACCCCCTCGTTTCTGTGTTGGTTTTGGAAAGAAAAAGACAAACCCTCTCCTATTAGGGGCCAGAGGTTTCATTAGAGCTGATTTATTAAAATTCAGGCTTTAATCTCAGGTGGGATCCCAAAGGAATTGGCGCTGTCGTCAATAGGAAGAGGGTCGCTTTCCACTTTGCACTTCCTGGGCTGCTTTTTCCCTCGCTCTCTGCAAATGTCAACATTTGTTCTCAATAAGAGAGTTACTGTTTCAGGAAAGCTGCTCACCAACTGCCTTTTGAGAGCGCAAAAAAAAAAGCGTCGCTCACCTTTGTTTGTCTGGAGACTGGGGGAAGGGATGGGGACGGAGGTAGCCCAGGCCAGAACCGGACAGACAGACAGACAGACAGACAGACGTGGGAATTGGTGCTATTCACCACATTGCGGCTGGAGGGAAATGGGCCCGGCTCAGGGAAAAAAAAAAAATATAAAGTGCAATGGGCGTCTGCATTTCTCTTCCCACTCCATTTGCATATAGGCCACGGTCGTGCTTAGTCCCTGTAAGAGAGAGGAAAACATAAAAAAAACCCAACCAACAAAACAAAAACCAGCCAACTAACAAAATCACGACAAAAAAAGAAGACTGTTTTTCCAAATTTCCACACGCGGACAAGATCTCTAGGTATTGGGGCTGAAGAAATAAATTGCAAGGTACACTGGCTGGTTTAGCCTTACCTGGCGGCACCCACCTCCTTCAGGGACCATCACTTAGCTCCCGAGAGGTGGGAGGGAGGTCGGCAGCCCCTGTGCAAGGAGCGGGAGCGGCTCGGGACCGGGCATTTCCAAGCGGGGGAGCCTGGCTTGGTCCGCCCTGCTCTGTCCCGGCCCCTCCGTGCCCAACCTCACGGGAAAACAAAACAAAAACACAAATAAGAAAAAAAAGTCAAACAACAAACCCTCTCACCACTCTAAGTTTCTGCCTCTGTCATATGTTACATCTCACTTAAAGGTGGTGCAGATTCTCGTCGCCGCTGAGGCAAAGATGTAATCAATACCGAGAGGATTTATTGATTATTAACTTTTAGGGACGCACACACACACACCAAAAAAAAAAAAAAAAAAAAAAAAAAAAAAAAAAAAAAAAANAAAAAAAAAAAAAGAAAAGAAAACAAAGACCATAACAACCAACCCAAAAAACCCCAAAACAAGCAACAACAACAAACCAAACAACAACAACCAAAAAAAAAAAAAAAAAGGAAAAAAAAATTAAGCGGGAAAAAAAATAGGTGGAATTTAAATATAGGCCGTTTCCTCGCCTTTCGCATTCAGATATTTCCAGGTTGCTTGGAAAAGCTTCTTCTAATCCAGGTAGTCGAAAAAATACCTTTCCATTTTATGAACCGAACAACGATGGTAAGAAATATCGTTATTAACAGTAATACTACACATTAAGTAATATGACGTTCATCCCTTTCATTTTAATCCAGTAACTAATAACTCAGGTAGATTTCCAACTTCTAAAGAAATAAAAGCAAGGCAAAAAAGAAAAAAATAAAATAAAAAACATAAGAAACAAAAGGATCCACGGTGAATATTCAAAGCACCCATGCGTCTAATCCCTGATTATTACTTGGCGGCTCTGAATCACAGTCTTTGTTAAAACTACAGAGGGAAAGCGCGATCGGCGGGGCAGATGCTGGTACATCAGTGTAGCTCGGAGCTGCAGGCAGCGACCGGGAAGCAGACAGGCTCTGGAGCAGCACTTTACCTGTGAGAGCCCTGGCCGAGTGACAGCCGGGCTTTCTCAGGCTGGACTCGTTCCCCCCTCGCCCACCCTCCCCAGCCGTGACTCTCGGGGAAATGTCACCATTTCACATCCAATCCGGGTCAAGACGGTTGCGTTTTCCCTCAGCAAAAGTAAGGGACGAAGGGCCGCGGCTGCTCTGCCTCGGAGCGGTGGGGGGGAAGACGGGACGGCCCTCCGTTAACTTCACTCCTTTTGGAACCTGGGGACTGAAAGGGAAGGAGAGGGGGCGGTCACCCCGGCCCAATCCTTTGGAAAAGACAGGAACTCAGGCCAGCAGCGAAAGTAATTTCTGCTCTAGCCGGGTTTGGGTAACTCGTGTCGGAGGATTTCAAAACGCTCTCGAGTATCTGAGAGGGAAAATAGTAAAAGGTGTAGCGCTCCTCGTATAGCGGATGTGTGGATACTGTAGCTCTTCAGTCTTAAAAAAGAAATAAATAAAAACAAGAAAAACCAGGAGGAAAAAAAAAAAGTATGTGCATTTTTATAGAGATAAATTGGCAATTTATTGTGTATAACTTCTGATCAATTATTAATCGTTAGTGTCAACAACAGGGTTATAATTACCTTCAGTTATTTAAAGGAATATTTATTTTTTCTTCTCTCTGATCTGGTAATTAGTTAATGCTCTAGAGTAAAGAATTCAAAGCTGATTTGATAATGATTGAGACAGCGCTGTTTCCCCCCCCCTCTTTTGGCAGCCATCTTCTCGGGGGGGGGCGGGGAGGGGTGAGGAGAAGGAGGGAGGCGTCTCCCCCCTTTTGAAAAAGAGTCCATGTAAAGTCAAATCGCGGCGCGTTTCACTTTTCAGACCATAAATAACGATTCTAAGAGGAAAAGGGCGAAATGACAAACAAATAGAGCGCAGCTGGGATGAATAAGGCCGATCAAAGTTAGCGGGGGCCGAAGCTTCCCGCAGCCGCAGCAGGTCTGAGACCCATAAAGGTGCCAGCAACTCTTACCTCTCTCTCCGAGATCAAGGGAGAGTACAAGCAGGACATTTTAACCCCCTGACATCTTTCCGTGAGCGCAGAAAGAAAAACAAATAAATAATAATGGTAAAAAAAAGAGAGAACCCGACTATTCTTCTTATGGGGAGTACTTAATGCATTCACGGTCGCCCCGCGGAAGGGGATGTTTTACCTGGAACCCGTGAAGCCCCCGCCCAGGCTGCGTAGGATGTGCGGGGAGTGGCGGGGGAGCGACGCAGTGCGGGGCTGGGCTCCGCTCCTCGGGGTGGGAGAAGTGCAGCCTCGAGCTTTTAAATAATGATCCTGGCCTGGGGATGGGGAACATTTATGACATTCTCTTTTCCCCCTCCCTTCCCCTCTGTCTTTTTGCGGGAGCTCGATAGAGCTTCGTCACGAGAAGAGCAGCAAAAGGGCAGCCCGCAGGAACCGTAGCTGCCGCCTTGCTCCTGGGGCTTGGGTAACCTCCTCCTCCTCCCCGGGCCTGAAACCTGGCAGCCAAAGGAGAGGTAATCACTGAAAAGCGTCCCCTACAGCTCCGCCTCCCCCCTCCCCCCCCTCAGTAACAGGCGTGTGGCGCTGAGCCAAGGTAGAGACTCCACCGTTGCCCCCTTCCCCGCTTTATTCCAGACTTTCGTTTAATTTAACGTCAGACGAGGTCTCGGAGACTTTTCGTTTTTAGCGCGATAGGGTTCCTTTTACGGCTGCTATGCGATATATGGAATACGTGTATATAATACGATATCTCAAATAGTTCGACGTGTTATATATCAAAAGTTTCTCCCGTGCAACAAAACTGCAGTGGGAATTGCAGTGAAAAATGCAAGTTTTACAATTAATTCATCCTGACAGGTTTGACATCGCCCGGCTCCCTTTTTCCTGCAACTCCGTCCGCAAATGAATGCTGCTTCCAGAGTGTATGTTTTAATTTGTCACGTCAAGGCAATAAAAGGCAGCAATATATACTTAAGCCAGTTAACATAGTAATAACAGGTTTAAAGGAGCAATTAAATGGTAGTGAGTCGCATGTCTGACTTTCTATAGGCATTACCACATCAATGGTACCTTTTAGACTGACTATAACTTAGCATGATTGTCTCAATTAGTTTAGCTACATGATAGTTATTGTGAACTCTTTGTGAGTAATCAATGTTACGCAAGCTTATGGGAAGGAGCCTTTAATAGGAGTGAACAGCAGCTAAGTAACAGGGAACTCCTATTTCCAAAAAAACCCCCACCTTTCCCCCTCTCTTTTTTTTTTCCTTCTTTTTCTTCTCTTCATTTCCTTCCTCCTGAAAGAAAGAAACGGTAATTTATAGTCTTATAAATCTGTTTCCGACATCGGTGTATCTGAACGCAGATTTACAGGCAAATAACGCCTTCGGTCGCGGCTGATAAACGAAACAGCCGCTTCAGTTCAGCGCGGATGGCGAAGCACCCCTGCTACCCTTTTCCTTTCTTTTAGCGGCGTGTGTCGCGGCTGTTCGCTATCACCATTGAGCCCCGAGTCACAAATAACCTCGAGGGATGCTCACATCAAACGACATGTGCGTGCACTTAGGAACGCCTGAGTTTCCCTTTGCTCACACCGGAGCCAGTCCGAATCGTCCGGTTGCGGAGAGAGACCCGCGTGTGAGTCTCAACCAGAAAGGGGAGTGGGGGTGCATTTATATGTCACAGGAAAGGATGGTTGCAAAGCAGGGTTATAAATACCACTTAATTCAGAGAGAAAAGTCCTGCCGAAGTAACCGGACATTTAGTAACTTGTTAGTTCTTTTCCATCTACAGATTCTCTCATTAAATACCGAGCCACGGGTGGCTAATGCAAAATACAAAGGGCTGCAGATTTAGTGGGAGTTATGTGAGCTGCTTCAAAACACTAACAAGTTTGTAATGGTTTATGGCACGGGGAGGTGAAAAACAGGACAAAACAAAACAGAGAGCGAATGTACCATTAAAATTTAAGGTAAACAAGATGCAGGGATATTTCTGTTGTTGAGGTTATCCTTATTAGTCCTAACAATGCCTCACCATTAGACAAGGCTGTGGAGTCAGCCTCAGCCTCAAGACTTCAGATCTGTATTTTTTTTTTTTTTAATGCACATTACATTTCTGTCATGCTTTGCAGCAGAACACGATATTCCCAAAGAACCCAAAGAAGAAAAAAAATACTCTGACAGCAACCATTAGTTAAGAGTGCAATGAATAAACCCCTTGCACAAGAGTATCAGGACTAATTAAGATTCTGTTTAGCAGCCCTGGATGGAATGTTAATGTAGCTTTGACTAACTGGGAATAAGCAGGGGGGAAACTGCATTTTAAGAGGAATGCTGGGGTGATAACATCTCTCACTTCTTCTGTCCAAGGTCTGCCCAAGCCTGTTACAAAGTCATTATCTCAAATTACTCCTGTACTTCATTTTTAGAGGGTTTGGGCAAGATCCCCTGGCGTTGAAGCGCTGCCTAGAGCCTCACAAAGCTAATACTCTCTAAGGGGATAAAGGCTGAATCAACCTACTATCTCTACCTTCGAGAGTTTGCTGGTACCAGTTCCTTGGACAAATACAGCCAGGATTCTGGAGGCAGATTAGGATCTGTTGCTGGCGTCTCCTCGCAAATCCCTAAAGGGTTTTTGACCCTTTGAAGTTTCGTCTATTTTGCTTACACTGAAGTTTACATGATTAAGTCAGGATTTTACAAGGCTCAACAAGGCAAATTTAGTCACCTTGGAACATTCAACACCAAAAGAAAAGTAAAATATCTAGTTGTCCTGCTACTCGGTTAGCTCCAGAAATACTAGCATACTGTGACATTTACAGTGATTAATTTAATAAAAATATCTGCAAGACTGCTTCATCAAGGGAGAGTAAAAAAAATCCTTTCCCCCATGTATTATTATTATTATTATTATTATTATTATTATTATTATTCCTTTGACGTAATAAATTCCCCTCCCCTCCACGTTTCAAATGATCTTAAATGAGTCTGTGTTTCTTGGCTAGTAGATAAAATTTCCTGAAGTCCTTTCCTGTCTTTCTAACATTTCCAGCCTCCTTGTTCAGGCAGTTGTTTGTTTGGTTTTTTTTCACCGTCCATCAGCAAGCTCACCTAATCCTTCTTTCTAAATTAAACTTTTGCAAGTTGTTAAAAAAAGTCTCAAATAATGCAAATCTTTGCTTGGAAGGAGAGAGCTGAGGATTTGCAGCGTAAACTGGAGAGGAGAAGCAGAGCTATTTCTTGGGGAACTGCTACATATTTGAAGTCAGTCCTCACCATCAGCGCGGGAGGGATGTAGCTAGAGACTCCAGTTCCATCTGGCCCTTCATACTTGTGTTGCCTTTTCTGGAATACAGTTAATCTCTTTTTTCTCTCTCTCTTTCTGTCTTTTCCCCTTTCTCTCTTCCTCTCTCCCTTGCTCCTACCAGCGGGAAGATTGTTAGGCAGATTAGTTCAGCCTAATGGATTACTGCTGCAGAGTTGTTTTCTGAAAAGGAAGGAATGTTCTGTTGAGGCTCTGAATAAAAACAAAACAACAACACAACAACAAACACAAAAAAAAACAAACCCAAAAAATAAATTATTATTAATAATAATAACCTAAACAGACCTGTCAGGCTGGAAAGTTTCTGTAGCTGGATCAGTGAGTTGCAGAGACAACAAAAGTAACCAAGCTAGCTGCAGATTTCTCTTCCTTGATTTATAATTGATGAATGGATTTCCTTGTGCAGCTGCAGCATGCTTAAAAACTGTTGAAGAGGTAGGTGTCCTGGGAGGTGTTATTTTGTAAGGGAGACAGTTAGGAGTAACTGGGTGCATTTATCAGCAGGAGATCTGAGCAAGCAACATGATTACATTAGCTATTAGTGGCTAGGATTCAACTTTCCATAGGCCTCCAGCACCTGCAGTGTTGTAGGTGACTCACATGGTGATGGGTTCCTGCCAGCTGCCAGCCTCATCAGGGCATTGATCTGGCACACAGCTCCCTCTTGATTTCGGCAAGGAGCACTGTGTCCATCTCAATGGCATGCTGTGCACTGCTGCTGTTCTGGCAGAAATCAGTTTAGTCTGGTTTTACAAGAGAAGGGGAGCAAAATCTTGCAGCATTTATTTCTCTCACACACTTTAGAGGAAGTGGAAGGGATTTTCACAGCCTTTGAGATGGGCATATTACCTATTTTGGTTATGACTTTTTTTTTCTCTTCCTGTAGGGATGTACCTGTTAGTTAAAGCATTTGCACTATGTCTTAAAGAGAGAGAAACTTTACAATGGGTACCAAGATATATGTAAAGCTGTTATTTTGACTCTGGCTTGTGGGTGTTTGGCACAGGTCTGGATGAACTTTAGAATTTATTCTTGAGTGGAGGGCTTTCCATATATTCTGGATTCACATTGTATACCATCTGGGCTTCAGAGTGGTACCTTGTTTTTGCATGGCTCATTGGGGAAAAAAAAGGATTTATAAAGGACAGGCCTCCAGTCATCAGGACCTCCCTGCACCCTTTGTAAAGGGGTTTTGAGTTACATTCAAGTATGGGACAAGATGGAAATGGAATAGGAAAGTCTTACTTAGCTTCCTATTCTTGAGATCATTAGGCTTCAGGATTGTGTTATTTTTTTTGATCTTAAACTAACCCAAGAATTTGTGTGTGGTCTTTTCTTATGTCTAGAAAGGTTTCATACCCTAGCATGGCCCTACCCCAAGTCCTTGAAGGGTTCAGGTTGGTACAACCTTACTAAGAAGGTCTAAAGCACAAGCCACTTGCAGGAGGTGGTCACCCTTGCCTCTCCAATGCACTTGGAGATGGAGTTGCTCCTAGTGACAGCACAGCCCAAACATAACATGAAACATTTCTTTACCTTTTTGTGAGAGAGGGTGCAAGGAGACTTTCATGTAGAGACAGGATCCAGCATATGGACATTATCTTCACTGAGTTTTGTATGGGCCTGTGAGGGGAGCAGATTTAAACCACATCTTTCCACTTTTAGTATTTCCTACTGGACAGATGCAGCCAGGTGAGGTGGCTTTGTGCCCAGGCAAAGGGCTGCTCTGGATGCACACAAGTGAAAGTCCCACTGAGGGGTCAGTGAGAGGGAGTGTGAAGGAGAAGCTACAGTTCATTCCTCTCTTTCTCTTCCTTTTTGCCTTTTGTTGGGTAGGAAGAATATTCTCTTAGCACATGTTTCCTCTGGGAAAAAAAAACCAAAGCAAAACCAAACTCAAAATCTCCAGTGCCGTGCCTGATCTGCTTGTACAAATCAAGATTTATTTATTTTTTTTTAGTGAGTTTTCATAGTTTTCATTTGTCTTCTGATTTTTGAACTTCTTTTGTGCCAGTTTTTTACACTGAGTCTGGGAGAGAAAGATAAATTTGCAAAATCATGAAATGTGGAATACTTACCTTGTTACTCAGTTCCAGGGAGTGGGTTTTTGAAGTAAAAATGTCCTAAGCAAACAAGTACGAGATTTTCCACAAAAAACAGTGAACTCTTACTTGACTTTAAAATACTATTATTGTCAGCAAAGAGACTCATAATTACGTTTATATTTATCCATGTTTGTTCAGTGTTAATGTCTGTAAACTAGATCTTCTTGCTTCATTGGCCAACTACATTTAAAAAAATTCTTGCTGGAGCTGCAAAATATGTTTATGGAAGAATAAAAACTACCTCCTTTGGATTTTTTAATAGCAAATAATTAGAATTGCAGAATATTATTGGTGAACATGTAAGAACACATCATTTATCTTTCTTATGCAGAATTTGGGAAGTTGGTCATTACAAATAAATTGTTTATATAATTTTTTACAACAGTTACTAAAAAATGGATATAGTGGAATCGTCCAAACTGCCTTTGTGCAAAGCCCCTTCTGAATTACAAACACACGTAATTCTATTTCAGCTGACATCAGTAAGAGCTAAATAATCAAGTAGCATTCAAATGAACTTTTCTATATCTATAATAGCAAGAGTGAAATATTAGTCCTGCAATTGGCATAAGAGAAAAAAATGTTTACACAAACTTATAAACAAAAATAAAAAAAATCAGTTAAAAGCACAACTTTTCAGATGTTTTAGAGGACTAGAAACAATAAAAATGTCCGTGGAAATATGGTCCATAATATCCTTGAAAAATCCATACAGCTGAGTCCAATTTCTCTTATTGAATCCAGTCCTAAAAAAAGTGGTAAAGTTGAACTATTCATCCTAAAGTTATTTTAATGTAGTGTGCATATAAGCTTATTTTTATTAATGGAGTAGCTTTGTGATTCTGAAGATAGAAAGTCACAGTGTAAATCCATAGTAAACTTGTTTGCAAGCTAATGAAAGGATTGGACAGCAGATAAATCTATACATTTTGTCCCTGTATATTTTTTCCTTTTATTTTATTCCAATCTACATTAATCTATAATGCCTGAGAATATTAAGTATGAATGAGTCTGTGAGTCAGTGGGAAATATGGCTTCACTCTTCTTCCATTTCCTTCTATTATGACACTATCACTAAAATATTATAGTGTAAAAATATAGAATTAAAATGCAGTAAAAAATAATCTGAAAAACAGCCTCTTTTAAAATATGTCAAATCACTCATCGATACTGCAAAAACAATTTCTAACATTTTCCTATTTTGAATTAGTTTTTTTTGCATTTAAATAGAATAAAAGACTATGCCAGTTCTAAAATCCAAACTCTAAAATGCACAGATTGAATGCAAGCCTATTTTATTAAACAGGAGAATTGTTATTTGAGAAATACTATCCTTTTAGTGGAAAATTGTTATCATGGATATCCACCTTTGTACAGAATGAAGTCCAGTGGATAAAAAAAAAAAAAAAAGTGGTCATATAAGTGATTATTTTATTGTAAAACATAAGAGAATAAAACGAAGATTCGATGGCCATTATTTATGTGATATCCACACTTCCAACTGCTTGAATTTAAGGCTAAATAAGTTAATTTTTTTTAAACAACTTTTATTTTATTTTATTTATTTATTTTTCCCCTGTTATTGTAATACATAGGATAACCTAAATTGAGTCATGCAATAGAGGACCAAACTCCAGGTGTGATGATCATGCCTCCAAGGCACACCAGGCTTATGACAAGGAAGGGTATTGTCTTGAGCTGAAGCTGGGGAAGTTTGGGGATTTTCTTGCAGAAATCTGCAGTGAGGCACTCCTTCATCTCCAGCTCTGTGCCATAGCTTCTCTTCCAGTCTGTGATTCCAGATGCAGCTGGTTAGTAGATCACAGATCAGGTCAGGCAATTGCATTTGATGTGTGGGGGTCATATGTAAGACCCATATGTAAGAGAGAAGGAGGTAGGGGGGGAGAGAGACAAAATAGCACTGCCTTGCAAATGTGCAAGGCACAAGCACAGTAAAAGGAAGATGTGTTGGGAATCAAATGTTATGAAATGTGTGAGATCTAGTATTTCCTTCTTGATGTTATTTCCACATTTTCTTTTTTTTTGGTTTTTTGTTTGTTTGTTTTTTTTTTTTTAGTGAAATAACACTCTAGACACCTACATATTCTTCTATTCTGTAAAACTTTGAA
>VYZU01062560.1:0-24642 GCA_013401355.1 Ceyx cyanopectus | reverse complement strand
AATGGTTAAAAATAGATACCACTCAAAAATGAACACTTATATGTATATATATGCTACAGATGGAGCTGAAAATGAGATCCCTATTTAAAGATGGATAGCATTTTCTCATGTAAGATTCCGGTGTGTTTCTTATTGTTAGATGTAATCATTCAGACAATAATTTTTATGACTTATGTCTGCCTCACACTGTCTTGCTTTTATATAAAAAGAAAGCTGCAGCAAAACAGTTTAACTGTTTCCAGGAATGATTAGGAGAAACAATTTGGTTTGCTAAGTTTAAAAATCTGTGTGTCCTTACCGAATAAACTGCTTTATTGTACATGTTAGAAAGAGAGTGTCTCAAGGCAAGAAAGAGGTACATTTTTTTTCCTTCCATATAAAAATATACAACCATTTGGCAGACTTGTCTTTGGGTATACTTGGTATAATAGCTTATAGTTTAATTCTTTGTAGATTTTGTCTGTAGTGTGCATGTTCAAGGCTGGCACTCTCAGAGCAGAGCTAAGCATGTCATTCCCTATAATTGTTCCTCTTATGTGCCTCAGTAACTCCAGAAGTGAGGGCAAGAAGATTGCCTTTTTGTGCTCTCATTCCTCTTTCATCACCATTCACATCACTTCAGGGCAGAGTGAAGAAGGACAGATTAATCAGCCTTGAATAGAAGTCTGAGTGGGGAGAAGATCTGGGACAGGGGCAGGTATCTGCAGGATTTAGGATCTGAAGGAGATGGCAACAGCCTCTAGAATAGGTCATGAACAAGGTCGGGTGGTAGAAACAAAACAGGAAAAGAAGTGAAAACAGCTTATGCAGAGGGAAAGACAGAGGTGGAATATGACAGGTTAGAAAAGACCATAAAAGATCTATAGCCANAGGTAGGGGGGGAGAGAGACAAAATAGCACTGCCTTGCAAATGTGCAAGGCACAAGCACAGTAAAAGGAAGATGTGTTGGGAATCAAATGTTATGAAATGTGTGAGATCTAGTATTTCCTTCTTGATGTTATTTCCACATTTTCTTTTTTTTTGGTTTTTTGTTTGTTTGTTTTTTTTTTTTTAATTAAAGTAACTTTGCTGTAACTACCTCTTCACATTTATCATCATCACTAAGAATGCTTCAATTTTTGTCTACTCCTCATCAACTCTACTGAATGACCAATATATTAGGTACTGTCAGGGACTGGAAGCTGGGACTATGCTGGCTCTTGGAAGCCCAGTCTAACCACCTCTTTTCCTCTCTGTCTTTTGCCAAAGACATTTGGTATTTCTGGAACATCTACTGGTGGTAGAGAAAGACTTCTTGTTTCTTGTCAGACAGACTTAGCCATCATAGCAATTAGCTGATCCAGAGAGTGAAGAACAGCAACTCTTCAAATTGAAGCTTGGAAGGTAAATACCTAATATTTAGAACAGTCTCATACCTGCTTATAACCAGGAGAGAAGAGGATGAAAACCACATTTCTATCAAAATCAGAGCTTTCTAGTGTTCAGACAGGATTTGTCTACATCCTGAGACACAGCTAGCAACTTGTAATATGATGCTGCAAATGTCCAGGTTAGAGGAAAGCTACATATTTGTAAACTCTATTTTACCTTGAAAGTGTAACATTACATTACTGTAGCTCTACATAATAACATTACATTAACCTTCTAAAATATGCTAATAATCCATGAATCAATACATAAGGATCAATGAGCTGACTTTAAGGGAATACAGTTGCCTTTATCTAATAATGTAAATACATAAGTAATAGGTAAACCATGATGAAGTTAGACTTTCCATTAATTAATTTATGTGCATGCAACTGCTGTTATACTCTGTAAGCTTCTATTATAAGAAAACCATAATCTTGAATGTTAAAAAATGAGTTATACTTTATCCCACTATTCAGAGTTTATTGCCATTATAAAGAGAATGGGATAGAATTCACAGTAATATGAGAAAAAATCCTGAATAAGATGTGGGGTTTTTTTTGCCTAAGTTGTCAATAAATCAGACTGTGCAGTGGTAAATAACCGTGCAGTGGGATTTCAACAAGTGAATTCAAGATATGACCTTGAATAGGAACCTGGAGCACTGTGAAGTGTTCAAGATATTTTTATCACAGTGTATTTATATTTTTACATAAGAATTAAGTATATTTCTCTAAGTGTATTTATATTTTTACATAAGAATTAAGTATATTTGGGGTGAAAATAGTCACTGATATTACTCAAAGAGGCTGGTGAATTTATTAAGATAATTTTGGCCCATTGAGTTTAATGGGAATTTAACATGAGAAACATAACGTGCTTGATGTGATTACATACAAAGAGAAATAAACAGAAAAAAACTTTGAAATGCACAAGAAGTAACAGTTCTGGGCAATGGTTAAAAATAGATACCACTCAAAAATGAACACTTATATGTATATATATGCTACAGATGGAGCTGAAAATGAGATCCCTATTTAAAGATGGATAGCATTTTCTCATGTAAGATTCCGGTGTGTTTCTTATTGTTAGATGTAATCATTCAGACAATAATTTTTATGACTTATGTCTGCCTCACACTGTCTTGCTTTTATATAAAAAGAAAGCTGCAGCAAAACAGTTTAACTGTTTCCAGGAATGATTAGGAGAAACAATTTGGTTTGCTAAGTTTAAAAATCTGTGTGTCCTTACCGAATAAACTGCTTTATTGTACATGTTAGAAAGAGAGTGTCTCAAGGCAAGAAAGAGGTACATTTTTTTTCCTTCCATATAAAAATATACAACCATTTGGCAGACTTGTCTTTGGGTATACTTGGTATAATAGCTTATAGTTTAATTCTTTGTAGATTTTGTCTGTAGTGTGCATGTTCAAGGCTGGCACTCTCAGAGCAGAGCTAAGCATGTCATTCCCTATAATTGTTCCTCTTATGTGCCTCAGTAACTCCAGAAGTGAGGGCAAGAAGATTGCCTTTTTGTGCTCTCATTCCTCTTTCATCACCATTCACATCACTTCAGGGCAGAGTGAAGAAGGACAGATTAATCAGCCTTGAATAGAAGTCTGAGTGGGGAGAAGATCTGGGACAGGGGCAGGTATCTGCAGGATTTAGGATCTGAAGGAGATGGCAACAGCCTCTAGAATAGGTCATGAACAAGGTCGGGTGGTAGAAACAAAACAGGAAAAGAAGTGAAAACAGCTTATGCAGAGGGAAAGACAGAGGTGGAATATGACAGGTTAGAAAAGACCATAAAAGATCTATAGCCACTAAAATAAATAATCTTCCAGAACCTGCAGCAGAACTCAGGATTTCTGTTTTTCAGCATTTCTTTGCTACTTAATAACTAGGATGTCACTGGCTGCATAAATCTCTTACTCCCCATATCAGTGGGTCCACAATCACTGTTGATTATTCCCTTGTCTCCGGTGATAAACTTCTGCTGGAATTCAGATTCTAGTACTGTTCACAATGTGAGAATTGGAAAGATTTCGTATGATTAACATTTTTGTTATACTGGGAAACAAAGAAGTGATTATGTTTTTCCTTCCCTAGGCCCTGCATCAACCCACTTGATTGTCTGCTGGACAGACAGACCTCTGAGAATAAGGAACTGTTTCAAAAACTAGCCTTTACTTGTGGATTTCTTGACTTTTCAATGTTTGGCCTTGTAGACCCAATGTTTTCTTTAAACTTGATTCTTGAAAGCAGCAAGCAACAAAAGAAAATTATATAATTGGTTTTTTTGTCACTCAGCATCCACACTATGACTGTTTATAGGCATCATAAATAAACATATATGTGTGTATGTACACATATATGTGTTTATAGATATGTATATATCTAATTCTGTGCTTTTTCATATGTCTTTTGTGAGCTAAAGATGGAATAAAGAGTTGTAGGGAGTTACATAATCCTATAAACAGTTACTCTGGTGAAGTATTTTACCTTATTAGAGTGAAGACTGCCAAATCCAGCATGAGAATTTGTGACATTGATGTTATTCAGATGTGAGAGTTTCTAGGATTGCAGCTATTGGCTGTAGCTATTTAGAGATATTCTGTTTCTTCCAGCAGTGTTAATGCTGCAATATGCTGTAACTAACTGATTGCAGCAAGGCTCCATGCTAAATTTATATATACAGAGCTCCCATATCTGTCAAAAAATGTATGCAGATAGCTAGTGTCAATGCAGGCATGGAGCCATTTGTAAGCTTAAAGTTACTGGTTTACATTAACATTTGCAGGACTTGAGCCTTGGTTATTTTGTTGTCTTCCTAAATGGGAAAGGGATATGAACAAGTCTGGCCTGAGCTGCCAGATGTGTTAGTCTTGCCAAAGCTTTTGTAGTGTATCTAATGTTTTCCTTGAGCCAGTTGGTCAGTCAGTCAGTGATTTTCCCCCCCAAAATTACTCCTGGGAAGGAAAACAAACTTAAGAATTCAGGAGTAGAAAGGGTATGTAAGAGAGAAGAATTTACTTTTTATCTTGCTTCCTTTTTGCTACTCCAGAGAAATAAGTCAGGAATAATATAGAAAGTAAACAAACATCTAACCCTTGATGCCATCCAAGAAGTAACAAAATAGAGCAGTAGGAAATAATTTGATGAAAATTTTAATGATCACCCACTTCCCAGATAGGCAGATTCATAATCACACCAGCAAGCTTTCAAATGTCTGGTTTCCCATGTATATATACATATATCCCCATTTCTCTGGGTATTTTGCACACTTGTGTGTGCATGTGGGCACACACACACACGTTTTTCTGTTGCATAGAGGAGATTGTTATTTATGCAAAAGAGTTTGACCTCAGATACCTTATTTCTGAATATTTAATTATCTTTGATTAGTATTTATGATACCAGAAGAATTATATCAAAACATTTTTGCAATGTTATGATGATCAACAGTGCTAAAAAAAAAGTGTGTTACGTCAGCCTAGGATAATTTAGGTATCAGATTAGGAGAGTTTCATTAACTAAAAATAATGTCATTTTCACGAAGGCAATTCAAACTTGCTTGAGCAGTCCTGAGCCTGGTACTTTCTGTGTCTTGACAGTGAAAAATTTCTCACTTTAATATGCTCATGTCTTGCCAGTAGCCATGTGTTTTGCTTCTTTGACACCGTATAATAAGGTTTCATATGTTTTTAAAAATCATGAAATGTTGTCTGGATATGGGAAACACTGAGAAAATAAGCAAGACAAATTTAGGGATAGTTCCTCTGCCCTATCAACTGACTTAATATATTGCACAGGACGGTGACTTCAACTGCTTCTGCCTTCTATGACTTTGTTTCAGGCAGGGACTGAGGCACTGCAGTGTGCTGAAGGAGCTCTGTNTTTACATAAGAATTAAGTATATTTGGGGTGAAAATAGTCACTGATATTACTCAAAGAGGCTGGTGAATTTATTAAGATAATTTTGGCCCATTGAGTTTAATGGGAATTTAACATGAGAAACATAACGTGCTTGATGTGATTACATACAAAGAGAAATAAACAGAAAAAAACTTTGAAATGCACATGAAGTAACAGTTCTGGGCAATGGTTAAAAATAGATACCACTCAAAAATGAACACTTATATGTATATATATGCTACAGATGGAGCTGAAAATGAGATCCCTATTTAAAGATGGATAGCATTTTCTCATGTAAGATTCCGGTGTGTTTCTTATTGTTAGATGTAATCATTCAGACAATAATTTTTATGACTTATGTCTGCCTCACACTGTCTTGCTTTTATATAAAAAGAAAGCTGCAGCAAAACAGTTTAACTGTTTCCAGGAATGATTAGGAGAAACAATTTGGTTTGCTAAGTTTAAAAATCTGTGTGTCCTTACCGAATAAACTGCTTTATTGTACATGTTAGAAAGAGAGTGTCTCAAGGCAAGAAAGAGGTACATTTTTTTTCCTTCCATATAAAAATATACAACCATTTGGCAGACTTGTCTTTGGGTATACTTGGTATAATAGCTTATAGTTTAATTCTTTGTAGATTTTGTCCGTAGTGTGCATGTTCAAGGCTGGCACTCTCAGAGCAGAGCTAAGCATGTCATTCCCTATAATTGTTCCTCTTATGTGCCTCAGTAACTCCAGAAGTGAGGGCAAGAAGATTGCCTTTTTGTGCTCTCATTCCTCTTTCATCACCATTCACATCACTTCAGGGCAGAGTGAAGAAGGACAGATTAATCAGCCTTGAATAGAAGTCTGAGTGGGGAGAAGATCTGGGACAGGGGCAGGTATCTGCAGGATTTAGGATCTGAAGGAGATGGCAACAGCCTCTAGAATAGGTCATGAACAAGGTCGGGTGGTAGAAACAAAACAGGAAAAGAAGTGAAAACAGCTTATGCAGAGGGAAAGACAGAGGTGGAATATGACAGGTTAGAAAAGACCATAAAAGATCTATAGCCACTAAAATAAATAATCTTCCAGAACCTGCAGCAGAACTCAGGATTTCTGTTTTTCAGCATTTCTTTGCTACTTAATAACTAGGATGTCACTGGCTGCATAAATCTCTTACTCCCCATATCAGTGGGTCCACAATCACTGTTGATTATTCCCTTGTCTCCGGTGATAAACTTCTGCTGGAATTCAGATTCTAGTACTGTTCACAATGTGAGAATTGGAAAGATTTCGTATGATTAACATTTTTGTTATACTGGGAAACAAAGAAGTGATTATGTTTTTCCTTCCCTAGGCCCTGCATCAACCCACTTGATTGTCTGCTGGACAGACAGACCTCTGAGAATAAGGAACTGTTTCAAAAACTAGCCTTTACTTGTGGATTTCTTGACTTTTCAATGTTTGGCCTTGTAGACCCAATGTTTTCTTTAAACTTGATTCTTGAAAGCAGCAAGCAACAAAAGAAAATTATATAATTGGTTTTTTTGTCACTCAGCATCCACACTATGACTGTTTATAGGCATCATAAATAAACATATATGTGTGTATGTACACATATATGTGTTTATAGATATGTATATATCTAATTCTGTGCTTTTTCATATGTCTTTTGTGAGCTAAAGATGGAATAAAGAGTTGTAGGGAGTTACATAATCCTATAAACAGTTACTCTGGTGAAGTATTTTACCTTATTAGAGTGAAGACTGCCAAATCCAGCATGAGAATTTGTGACATTGATGTTATTCAGATGTGAGAGTTTCTAGGATTGCAGCTATTGGCTGTAGCTATTTAGAGATATTCTGTTTCTTCCAGCAGTGTTAATGCTGCAATATGCTGTAACTAACTGATTGCAGCAAGGCTCCATGCTAAATTTATATATACAGAGCTCCCATATCTGTCAAAAAATGTATGCAGATAGCTAGNAATGGTTAAAAATAGATACCACTCAAAAATGAACACTTATATGTATATATATGCTACAGATGGAGCTGAAAATGAGATCCCTATTTAAAGATGGATAGCATTTTCTCATGTAAGATTCCGGTGTGTTTCTTATTGTTAGATGTAATCATTCAGACAATAATTTTTATGACTTATGTCTGCCTCACACTGTCTTGCTTTTATATAAAAAGAAAGCTGCAGCAAAACAGTTTAACTGTTTCCAGGAATGATTAGGAGAAACAATTTGGTTTGCTAAGTTTAAAAATCTGTGTGTCCTTACCGAATAAACTGCTTTATTGTACATGTTAGAAAGAGAGTGTCTCAAGGCAAGAAAGAGGTACATTTTTTTTCCTTCCATATAAAAATATACAACCATTTGGCAGACTTGTCTTTGGGTATACTTGGTATAATAGCTTATAGTTTAATTCTTTGTAGATTTTGTCTGTAGTGTGCATGTTCAAGGCTGGCACTCTCAGAGCAGAGCTAAGCATGTCATTCCCTATAATTGTTCCTCTTATGTGCCTCAGTAACTCCAGAAGTGAGGGCAAGAAGATTGCCTTTTTGTGCTCTCATTCCTCTTTCATCACCATTCACATCACTTCAGGGCAGAGTGAAGAAGGACAGATTAATCAGCCTTGAATAGAAGTCTGAGTGGGGAGAAGATCTGGGACAGGGGCAGGTATCTGCAGGATTTAGGATCTGAAGGAGATGGCAACAGCCTCTAGAATAGGTCATGAACAAGGTCGGGTGGTAGAAACAAAACAGGAAAAGAAGTGAAAACAGCTTATGCAGAGGGAAAGACAGAGGTGGAATATGACAGGTTAGAAAAGACCATAAAAGATCTATAGCCACTAAAATAAATAATCTTCCAGAACCTGCAGCAGAACTCAGGATTTCTGTTTTTCAGCATTTCTTTGCTACTTAATAACTAGGATGTCACTGGCTGCATAAATCTCTTACTCCCCATATCAGTGGGTCCACAATCACTGTTGATTATTCCCTTGTCTCCGGTGATAAACTTCTGCTGGAATTCAGATTCTAGTACTGTTCACAATGTGAGAATTGGAAAGATTTCGTATGATTAACATTTTTGTTATACTGGGAAACAAAGAAGTGATTATGTTTTTCCTTCCCTAGGCCCTGCATCAACCCACTTGATTGTCTGCTGGACAGACAGACCTCTGAGAATAAGGAACTGTTTCAAAAACTAGCCTTTACTTGTGGATTTCTTGACTTTTCAATGTTTGGCCTTGTAGACCCAATGTTTTCTTTAAACTTGATTCTTGAAAGCAGCAAGCAACAAAAGAAAATTATATAATTGGTTTTTTTGTCACTCAGCATCCACACTATGACTGTTTATAGGCATCATAAATAAACATATATGTGTGTATGTACACATATATGTGTTNTTTCCTTGAGCCAGTTGGTCAGTCAGTCAGTGATTTTCCCCCCCAAAATTACTCCTGGGAAGGAAAACAAACTTAAGAATTCAGGAGTAGAAAGGGTATGTAAGAGAGAAGAATTTACTTTTTATCTTGCTTCCTTTTTGCTACTCCAGAGAAATAAGTCAGGAATAATATAGAAAGTAAACAAACATCTAACCCTTGATGCCATCCAAGAAGTAACAAAATAGAGCAGTAGGAAATAATTTGATGAAAATTTTAATGATCACCCACTTCCCAGATAGGCAGATTCATAATCACACCAGCAAGCTTTCAAATGTCTGGTTTCCCATGTATATATACATATATCCCCATTTCTCTGGGTATTTTGCACACTTGTGTGTGCATGTGGGCACACACACACACGTTTTTCTGTTGCATAGAGGAGATTGTTATTTATGCAAAAGAGTTTGACCTCAGATACCTTATTTCTGAATATTTAATTATCTTTGATTAGTATTTATGATACCAGAAGAATTATATCAAAACATTTTTGCAATGTTATGATGATCAACAGTGCTAAAAAAAAAGTGTGTTACGTCAGCCTAGGATAATTTAGGTATCAGATTAGGAGAGTTTCATTAACTAAAAATAATGTCATTTTCACGAAGGCAATTCAAACTTGCTTGAGCAGTCCTGAGCCTGGTACTTTCTGTGTCTTGACAGTGAAAAATTTCTCACTTTAATATGCTCATGTCTTGCCAGTAGCCATGTGTTTTGCTTCTTTGACACCGTATAATAAGGTTTCATATGTTTTTAAAAATCATGAAATGTTGTCTGGATATGGGAAACACTGAGAAAATAAGCAAGACAAATTTAGGGATAGTTCCTCTGCCCTATCAACTGACTTAATATATTGCACAGGACGGTGACTTCAACTGCTTCTGCCTTCTATGACTTTGTTTCAGGCAGGGACTGAGGCACTGCAGTGTGCTGAAGGAGCTCTGTTTGGTTATACCCTGCTATTTGCCACCACTTTATATCAGGGGATGTAGTGTTTGAGGATGGAGCTGGCTACTGATGGCTGGAAGTGTCCTTTTCACTGAAGTTTTAGGGAAAGAGAAGTCTTAGGCTGAGCAAATACCACACTTGTGAAAGAACTGTGCTCAGGTTTGGCTCTAAACAGGCAGATTTTTTTTCTTTGGGAGCATGAAAACAAATAAAGGTAACAGAAAGCCAGGCTGTGTAGGACTGCACATTAGAAATTTGGGGAAATTCAGTTTTGTCTTGCAAAAACTAAGGAGCTTATTTCTACATGGAGAATTGGGGGATAGCTCCAGAGAGACAGGCGTGTGGATCCTGCTCCATCCAGAGGGATGGTTTGGTCATGGCTGCATCATCTGTTTGCAGCAGTGTTGTGCTGTCACCCTCCCAAGCACATTCCTCTAGCAATCCTCTGACCCAGGCAGCTGTTTATTTTGCCTTTGATNACTAAAATAAATAATCTTCCAGAACCTGCAGCAGAACTCAGGATTTCTGTTTTTCAGCATTTCTTTGCTACTTAATAACTAGGATGTCACTGGCTGCATAAATCTCTTACTCCCCATATCAGTGGGTCCACAATCACTGTTGATTATTCCCTTGTCTCCGGTGATAAACTTCTGCTGGAATTCAGATTCTAGTACTGTTCACAATGTGAGAATTGGAAAGATTTCGTATGATTAACATTTTTGTTATACTGGGAAACAAAGAAGTGATTATGTTTTTCCTTCCCTAGGCCCTGCATCAACCCACTTGATTGTCTGCTGGACAGACAGACCTCTGAGAATAAGGAACTGTTTCAAAAACTAGCCTTTACTTGTGGATTTCTTGACTTTTCAATGTTTGGCCTTGTAGACCCAATGTTTTCTTTAAACTTGATTCTTGAAAGCAGCAAGCAACAAAAGAAAATTATATAATTGGTTTTTTTGTCACTCAGCATCCACACTATGACTGTTTATAGGCATCATAAATAAACATATATGTGTGTATGTACACATATATGTGTTTATAGATATGTATATATCTAATTCTGTGCTTTTTCATATGTCTTTTGTGAGCTAAAGATGGAATAAAGAGTTGTAGGGAGTTACATAATCCTATAAACAGTTACTCTGGTGAAGTATTTTACCTTATTAGAGTGAAGACTGCCAAATCCAGCATGAGAATTTGTGACATTGATGTTATTCAGATGTGAGAGTTTCTAGGATTGCAGCTATTGGCTGTAGCTATTTAGAGATATTCTGTTTCTTCCAGCAGTGTTAATGCTGCAATATGCTGTAACTAACTGATTGCAGCAAGGCTCCATGCTAAATTTATATATACAGAGCTCCCATATCTGTCAAAAAATGTATGCAGATAGCTAGTGTCAATGCAGGCATGGAGCCATTTGTAAGCTTAAAGTTACTGGTTTACATTAACATTTGCAGGACTTGAGCCTTGGTTATTTTGTTGTCTTCCTAAATGGGAAAGGGATATGAACAAGTCTGGCCTGAGCTGCCAGATGTGTTAGTCTTGCCAAAGCTTTTGTAGTGTATCTAATGTTTTCCTTGAGCCAGTTGGTCAGTCAGTCAGTGATTTTCCCCCCCAAAATTACTCCTGGGAAGGAAAACAAACTTAAGAATTCAGGAGTAGAAAGGGTATGTAAGAGAGAAGAATTTACTTTTTATCTTGCTTCCTTTTTGCTACTCCAGAGAAATAAGTCAGGAATAATATAGAAAGTAAACAAACATCTAACCCTTGATGCCATCCAAGAAGTAACAAAATAGAGCAGTAGGAAATAATTTGATGAAAATTTTAATGATCACCCACTTCCCAGATAGGCAGATTCATAATCACACCAGCAAGCTTTCAAATGTCTGGTTTCCCATGTATATATACATATATCCCCATTTCTCTGGGTATTTTGCACACTTGTGTGTGCATGTGGGCACACACACACACGTTTTTCTGTTGCATAGAGGAGATTGTTATTTATGCAAAAGAGTTTGACCTCAGATACCTTATTTCTGAATATTTAATTATCTTTGATTAGTATTTATGATACCAGAAGAATTATATCAAAACATTTTTGCAATGTTATGATGATCAACAGTGCTAAAAAAAAAGTGTGTTACGTCAGCCTAGGATAATTTAGGTATCAGATTAGGAGAGTTTCATTAACTAAAAATAATGTCATTTTCACGAAGGCAATTCAAACTTGCTTGAGCAGTCCTGAGCCTGGTACTTTCTGTGTCTTGACAGTGAAAAATTTCTCACTTTAATATGCTCATGTCTTGCCAGTAGCCATGTGTTTTGCTTCTTTGACACCGTATAATAAGGTTTCATATGTTTTTAAAAATCATGAAATGTTGTCTGGATATGGGAAACACTGAGAAAATAAGCAAGACAAATTTAGGGATAGTTCCTCTGCCCTATCAACTGACTTAATATATTGCACAGGACGGTGACTTCAACTGCTTCTGCCTTCTATGACTTTGTTTCAGGCAGGGACTGAGGCACTGCAGTGTGCTGAAGGAGCTCTGTTTGGTTATACCCTGCTATTTGCCACCACTTTATATCAGGGGATGTAGTGTTTGAGGATGGAGCTGGCTACTGATGGCTGGAAGTGTCCTTTTCACTGAAGTTTTAGGGAAAGAGAAGTCTTAGGCTGAGCAAATACCACACTTGTGAAAGAACTGTGCTCAGGTTTGGCTCTAAACAGGCAGATTTTTTTTCTTTGGGAGCATGAAAACAAATAAAGGTAACAGAAAGCCAGGCTGTGTAGGACTGCACATTAGAAATTTGGGGAAATTCAGTTTTGTCTTGCAAAAACTAAGGAGCTTATTTCTACATGGAGAATTGGGGGATAGCTCCAGAGAGACAGGCGTGTGGATCCTGCTCCATCCAGAGGGATGGTTTGGTCATGGCTGCATCATCTGTTTGCAGCAGTGTTGTGCTGTCACCCTCCCAAGCACATTCCTCTAGCAATTCTCTGACCCAGGCAGCTGTTTATTTTGCCTTTGATTATAAGCCAGCCTGAAAAAAAAAACCCCAACCAAGCAACCAATCAACCAACCTCCAAAAAACAACAACAAAAATTATTAAAATGACAAAAAATGAGTCATAAGCATCTACTATAATATTTTGCTTATATATCTCTAGATTTTACAGGTTCTTCTTTATAGGTACTTATTGTTTTACACAGCAGGCTTTCAAAGGTCAGAGTGAGTATTGTGGACCTTTAGGTTATATTGTTATTATATCCTCTTACAGACACAAATGAATACTAACAGGAGCTGCAATGAATAAAAAACCCCAAACATAATACTGTTAGAAAGTGTCTTAAATATCACCAAATCCTGGAACCTTTGAGAAATAAGGGAAAAAAATAATAGGATCAATTAGATCCTGTCTTTAGTGTTTTTCCTCTGGAATTCGTTAATAATAATATTTTTTACTTACTTTTTTAGTCTACCCTATTACTGATAGAACTGGGTTCTTTGCTATTTTAGGCTCAGCAATAAACCCCTACCAAATGCAGGGACATAACATGCAGTAGCTAAATGTAATATTTCTTCTGACCTCTGTTGATTAATTCAAGTCAATAAAATTGTGCTGGTTAGCAGACCTTACCAAAAGTTCACTGAAATTGTCAGAAAATCTCCCTTTCATTTATTTGAGGTGTGGATGAAATTTTAAGTGGAGATATTTTCTGATGTTTAAAAATGTTTGATAAGTAGAATTTATGCTGTGGCTTTGCAAACTCTTTCTTGGCTTTAGAAGATGAAGTGACTAATGCCTTGAGCATTACAACTATTCAGAATGGACAGTATACTCAACTAAATGAACCCGTTTTACTTATCAATGTTAGGTAAAGATACTTATGCATACCATTATTTTTTGAGATTGCTTGTTAAATTGTTTAATGAGTGCCTTTAAACAATAAACTGAAGACAAATGTGATTATTCAGTATATTGTGTAATAGAATTAAATTCTTGTCTGAACTATGTGACTGGACATCAAAGTGACTTAATGCTTTTGGTGTTTTAGTTGAACTCATTTTACTCAGATTATTTTTTTTTTTAATGGCTCATTTATTTGTTTGCATTCCTCTCCTCCCACCCACCCTTTTCTTTTTTTTTTTACCTTCATAAAATGGCAAGTGTATTTTGATCATTTGGCCAAAAATCTTTACTTTATGGGTTACATTATGCATTGATTATACCTATAGCTAAAGAGGGAGGGTGAATTCCCAGAAAGTTAAAAATTCTTGTTAAGCAAATATGGGATATAGATCAGCTGCAAGTACCAAACATGATGAAAGTGAATCTGGAAATTCTTACAGCTCCTCTAGCAAAACATAAACAGATGCAAAATGTCCATCATATTTTCAGTACGTTTTTAATGCCTGTTTTTTTTACCTTAACTTCCAACATCAGGATGAGTTTCTTATATACTGAGAATTCTAAATTGTGCAGCTTCAAGATTTTGTTTTGAAGAACTTTATTTAACCTGCAACCACTTTGGAATAACCCTTTGAGCTTTATATTCCTTACAGTAGAACATTAACAAGGTCCTGACAGCAGAATAATTCACTTAGCTTATTTATTTAGCTTAGCCATTTGTATGTATTTGGATGAGGTGATACATCAAAACCAAATAATTTAATTTGTGCCTTGATTTAATGTCTTTAAGGAGTCTCATAATAGTAATAATAAAATATAGAATCCCCTAAGAATTTTTTCTGTAAATTGAACTTTTGAATAAGTTTACTTTCTAGCTAAATCACTCTTAGAGAGTTGTCTTCCTTTTAGGACAACCATCTTTCAGCAAATCCACACAGGAATATTAGTCTTATTTCATTTAATCACCAAATCCTAACAACTAAGTATTCACTTCATTAAAGGCACTTAAAAATTCTGGCCAGCTGTTTCCTGCCACTTGGCTGAGGACAAGGTGGAGAAAGACAAGCAATTCAATCCTCAGCAGCTCTCAGTTTTGTTCAATGTAATTTTGTCACACAATTATACTTTCATAATTTTATTCCTAAACTAGAATCTGAATCCAAGGTGGGTTCTGTGATTTATGGGCTTAAATTCTGACATGTTTAAATTCATGTTGTATACATGAAAATTTCCAGAGGAATAAGCTCAGAACAATTCTTTGTCAACTTTTCCTTTGTTTCTCTTGGTTTTGTACTTTCTTTTCATTTAAAAATAAAATAAAATTAAAAAGCATTTTAAATTGCAGTCATAAAATTAATTGAAGAGAGTGGTATAAATAGCATACTAGTTGTATATACAAATGACAGATTGGTCACTTGTTTTGTTCCTGGAAAACTGTTTCATGTTCTGGTTCAAATACAAAATTCCGGAAAATTAAGAATTATTTGTCCAAGATCAAGGTGACTACAGTATAGTGTTTTAAAAGCTGATAGTAATTTTTATGCACTGAATGTAAAAAGAAATATTGATTTCAACTGAAGAGTGACTTAAAAAAATATTTTTGATTGTATGAGCTGGCAGGCCTGTTGCCTGTGAAAGTAAGTGTTAAGCTATCAAATCATAAATCAATATTCCACATCTAGAATCTAAGCAGACATAAATCAGTGAAGTTATATGGACTTTAAGTAATTTGTGCTTATTTATACAGCTGGGTTTGACTACTGAGTGCTGCAAAAATGACAAGTTATCCAAATCGGCCATAATTCAAGAGAACTCTTAAAGAAAGATGCGCTTGTCCCTGGAAACAGAATTTAGTGTTCAGTGCAGTCCGTGGCAATGATTAGGTATGCCAGGGTGGGATCAAACACCCTCCACCAGTCCAGGAAATGCTGAGCAGGGCTGTGTGAAATCCTGCCCCTCCCTGGGGTTCAAGCAGCCTAGCCCAGGCATGTGCGCCCACTTGTGCACCACAGAATTGTATCCTCTCTATACTATAAGTCCACTGATTATTTCTTTGGAAGAATGAGCAGGACACAGTCGTTTCAATAAAGGGAATCACCTGGACAATAGCTCAACAGCTGTGGAGTCAGCAAATTTTAGGAAATTTTGTTGTTGTCCTCAGTGTAGCTCATGTGCCATTTCGTAAATATGAGCACTGTAAGGTTCATGTTGCCTTCAGGGCTAGGCAGCAGCCAAGGAACATTATTTTGATACTAATTTTGGACTTTCATTTGGTCTAAACTCTGCTTTGTGCTGTGTTCCTAATTGGCTTGTTCCTCTAAACGCTTGTCCTCAGGAGGTATTCAGCATGTGCTTATAAGTTTGGCATAAAGCTTAGATGTTGTCTTTGAACAAGGGTGCTTTACTGAACTTGATAAATGTGACCACTTACAGCTCTAAGTAAGGTTCTTAGAAAGTGCATCAAGAGAAGTGTAGTCAACAGATTGAGAGAAGTGATTCTGCCCCTCTACTCTGCTCTGGTGAGACCTCACCTGGAGTATTGCATCCAATTCTGGAGCCCTCAACACAGGAAAGACATGGACCTGATGGAGTGAGTCCAGAGAAGGGCAACAAAGATGATCAGAGGCTGAAACACCTCTCATGAGGACAGGCTGAAGGAGCTGAGGTTGTTCAGTCTGCAGAAGAGAAGGTTCTGACATAATTACCACCAGGGGGGCTGGGTTCGGTACTGGTTTTATACATATGTGTCTATATTTCATTATTATTTTCATTCTCATTAAATTGTTCTAGTTTCCTTTTCAAATCACTAAGTCTCCCTTATTCCTTTTCTCTCCCCCTTGGGGAGGGAGGGGGGTTAAAAGAGAGTGTCTGTTGTCAGTCTGGGCTGCCCTGACCCTAAACTGTGACAGTTGTGGTTATTGAGTTTATACTTACCTTCTTGCAGTAAAGATGAGCATCATCCCAGAGAAGTGAAATATTTACTCTATGTTTCTTTACTCCTTCTAATACCATTGTAATGCTGTAGTTATTCCTTTTGCTGTTCATTTAATCAGTAACTTCATCTCAATGGGCTTTCATGCCCTGAAGAGATATATAGGCTTACAAGAATCAGATGGTGTATGGATATAAAACCAGGAGGCCTGCTGACTGCATAGATGAGCCAGAAAACTGCAAAACTGTCACAAGTTTAGCTATTCTCACAACTGATCACTGCTTTACTTTCCCAATAGGAATGATAAAACTGCAGAAGGTGTGTCTCTCCTTTTGGGACCTTTTAGCTTCTCTGGAGGGAGCTTCTCATCTGACATGGGTGTTAATGATTGTGAAAAAAAGCTAGTTTTGCTGCTAGAACCCTGAAGCAATTGAAGAGGGTTTAACAGCCTTCAGTCAGGTGTGTAATTTTTCTGTAAAGTGTTGGGGGATGGTTAAACACCTCAGACTGTCCCTCAGCACAGCTAGTACACAGATCCAAAACTGACTTGGAGCACATAAGAGAGAAAAGAGTCTTCTATTGTGCAGGTAAGCTCTCTGCTGAGGGCTCTGTCAGGTCTGTAATGGTCAACAACAAATGAGGATTTGCAATGAAGAGTAGATGCTCATATTATCAGCAAAATCCTTTCACAAACAGATGGAAAGAAATGCCACTCCTTATTTTCTAACATGCAGACTGAGAAAGTAAGTGGTACCTGTGCAACTCCTAGTAACTCTTTGCTAAATTTATGACCTCTGACTAAGCTTTGTGCCCTGCCAAGATGAGACAGCTTTTGGTAGGCACAGTGGAACTGTGGAAGTCTAGGAGGCTCCACTTTAAAAAGTTCAAATCCCCACAGATTTTTTTTTGCCCTATGTTTGATGTCTTACTGGCTGACATCAAAGCCTGAAAGAATAATCCTGAACTCTTTTTACAGTCAGTAGTGGGACAAACTGTGTTCCTAGAGTCTTAGCTAAAGTCCTAAGGATTTAGGTGCGTGCAGTTACCTACATGCATGAGGAAGCACTTAAGGTACATACATTGTTTTATACACCTGGGTCCTAATCATGTTCTCAGAAGTTGCAAGTGCAGACAGATCTACGTAACCCTCTACAGGCTACGTCTGTCCTGAACTGCAGGGGTCCCTGAGGTAGGTCAGCTTCCCTTCTCATTTACTCTGTGATTCCCACTCCATAAGACCCCCATCTAGAACAAAGCTAAAACATATAGATGCCATTAAAATCAGCAACTAGTTGGTATACCCAGACAGCTTAAAAGCTGGCAGATGTCAGATTTTATGATGAGAAGGCTACCAGAATAACATAGAAATCAGAGTTTTCTACATTAGTAAAATGAAAGAAAAAAAATTAAGAAAAAATGCTTGCATTTTCATTATTAATTTAGTAGAATAAGGGAAATCTTATTTTTATGAGTTGACTTTGCTTTAATATTCTTTTGAATTTGTCTTCAATAGCAAGGTAAAAGAAAAAATACTCCAAACAACCCAGCACAGATATTTTTTATATGTGCAAAACTGTTGAATCACTGTCACAGTTTAGGGTTAGGGCAGCCCAGACTGATAACAGACACTCTCTTTTAACCCCCCTCTCTCCCCAAAGGAGAGAGAAAAGGAATAAGGGAGAGAGACTTAGCAATTAGGAAAGGAAACTAGAACAATTTAATGAAAACAATAATGAAATATAGACACATATGTACAAAGCCAGTACCAAACCCAACCCCCCTGATGGTAATTACATCACCCTCACTGATGCTGCTGGATTCTGGCATTGGGTTTCAGGAACAGGATTGAAGTGAGAGAATAAGCAAAGAGAGCCAAAGCAAAAGAGAGTGACAGGAAGCGAGGGAGACCCTCCGGACCCCCGAGTTTTATATACTGGATATGATGTCTATGGGATGGAATACCTCGTTGGTCAGTTTGGGTTCACCTGTCCTGTCCACTCCTCCCTGCAGGTGCAGTCTTTCACTTTCTGCATCACTCATTGTGATACACAAGTTCTAGCAGTGGCCTTGGTATCCTTGGTAGTAACTCTAAACATGAGGTGTTGTCACTGCTAGAAACTACAAAACATGCTGCTAACTCCAGAAAGCACAGCCAGTTAGAAAACCTGAGCTGAAAAGTAAAATCACTGAAGAGAATTTGCTCGTTTTTCACTCAAACCAGGACAATCACTCACAGCTAGTCCCTCCAAGTGAAGGAAGGCCGTCCTGTTCAACTGATAGGTGAGTCAAACTCAGTGGGTGTAAAGAAAGCTTGTAGAGGTCTGTGCAGGAATGCTACTTTTTACCATGCTTGTCACCATGCCACTCACTATCGGCATGGAATGATCTATTGCTGCTGCTGTTGCTGACATTATTATGCTGACATTATTTTTTTTTTTCCCTCTCACATGCTTTTACTACTCAACGGCACCTGTTTTTGTTCAAAGAGGCCTCTGCCTTCCCTAACCTTGATGCTCCATTGCTGTCTCTTTCTGGCAAAGAACTGAAAAGATTTGGCTGGAAGATTGCACTCAATCAATCCTGCCTTTAGGGTGTCCTAGAAGCACTTTCTCGGATAACCATTGCTTCCTCTTTCCACGCTCCAGTTCTCTGGATAGGAGGTACTTGAACATATGTACATCGTTGATCCAAGCCATATGTCCATCCCTTTACACCTGGGTCTTCCATGTGGATACGCTGCAGGAATTAATCACTGGTCAGCTTAGTGCAGCATCTGACTCAGAGCAAGACACATAGGTTCCTCCGGTGGAACTTCTCCAGCTGGCAGATGTTCTTTTTTATACTGTGTCAAAATCTTGTGTCTGTTCAGCACAACAGTCTTATACAATTTTGGTCTGCCTTGTAGTCTGATCTGACACTATTTCCATATTTGCTTAGTAAATCTGGCAGAAATCTTCCATAAGTCGACGAATGCAGGAAACTATCTCTCCATCAACACTGATGCAGTCATTTGAATTAATTGGAATGCAAGTGAACTCATGTGCAATGAAGAGCTCAGTCTCACTGTGTTTTGTGGAAGGGACAGCACGTTATTATCCTGTTGATTGATGGAGCATCTCCGTTTTTCTAAAATTTATGTTTAGTCTGGGTTGTTGTTTTGTTGTTTTGGTTTTGTTTGGTTTTGTTTTTTTTTTTTCATATTTGTCTGTTAAGAATATCTGAAGATCTTAGCTGATATGAGCTACTATTGTCTAATGATGAGCATACCAGAATTCTTGATAACCTTAGGCCTGGTGTGCAGTCCTCCTGCAGCTCAAAAGTGAGTTCTGATATTTAGGCAGTCTAAATATAAAAATAAAGACAGAAGTAAGAGGAAGGAAAGAAGTGGAGATTGAAGACAGAGAGGTGGGTATGGGGTGTACAAATGGGCAATTAACAGAATGATGAGGATGTTGAGGTCATAAACTAAAGAAAAAAGCCAGTCATCATGGCCCTTAGCAAAGGAATAAGTGAAATTTCATCACAACAGTGAAAATACTGCATAAGCAAGAAACAGCACTCAAAACACACCTAAGTGAAATTAAAAGGACATTCAGTTCTGCAGGTACTGATGGTAACAGTCACCCAGAAATATTATCCCAAAGGAAATATTTAACTATTGTGCATAAAATATTTTTGTAAAAAGGAAAATGAGATAATGTTCTTGTAAAACAGTGGAGCAATGTGACGGATGGATACCAGTTTGATTTATTTTTCCTAAAATTAGGAGCTCAGTTCCATATATCCACTTTAACACCAAGGACTTCAGTGCAAAGCCTCTGTCTTATAATCTTTTTGATGCCAACTTTTCATGGTATAATCACTAATTGAATACCAGATTCATCATCATGTTAATTCAGCTTCACATCTGTGTATCTAATAGAATTGGATAAAAAATCAGGAGGAAGAAATGTGTTATGTGCCTGTTCTCAAAATGCATCTGTAATCTCTATTATATGGACACATAATTTTTCCAAATTTGAAAATGTCATCACCTGAGGAAAACNAAGAGAGCCAAAGCAAAAGAGAGTGACAGGAAGCGAGGGAGACCCTCCGGACCCCCGAGTTTTATATACTGGATATGATGTCTATGGGATGGAATACCTCGTTGGTCAGTTTGGGTTCACCTGTCCTGTCCACTCCTCCCTGCAGGTGCAGTCTTTCACTTTCTGCATCACTCATTGTGATACACAAGTTCTAGCAGTGGCCTTGGTATCCTTGGTAGTAACTCTAAACATGAGGTGTTGTCACTGCTAGAAACTACAAAACATGCTGCTAACTCCAGAAAGCACAGCCAGTTAGAAAACCTGAGCTGAAAAGTAAAATCACTGAAGAGAATTTGCTCGTTTTTCACTCAAACCAGGACAATCACTCACAGCTAGTCCCTCCAAGTGAAGGAAGGCCGTCCTGTTCAACTGATAGGTGAGTCAAACTCAGTGGGTGTAAAGAAAGCTTGTAGAGGTCTGTGCAGGAATGCTACTTTTTACCATGCTTGTCACCATGCCACTCACTATCGGCATGGAATGATCTATTGCTGCTGCTGTTGCTGACATTATTATGCTGACATTATTTTTTTTTTTCCCTCTCACATGCTTTTACTACTCAACGGCACCTGTTTTTGTTCAAAGAGGCCTCTGCCTTCCCTAACCTTGATGCTCCATTGCTGTCTCTTTCTGGCAAAGAACTGAAAAGATTTGGCTGGAAGATTGCACTCAATCAATCCTGCCTTTAGGGTGTCCTAGAAGCACTTTCTCGGATAACCATTGCTTCCTCTTTCCACGCTCCAGTTCTCTGGATAGGAGGTACTTGAACATATGTACATCGTTGATCCAAGCCATATGTCCATCCCTTTACACCTGGGTCTTCCATGTGGATACGCTGCAGGAATTAATCACTGGTCAGCTTAGTGCAGCATCTGACTCAGAGCAAGACACATAGGTTCCTCCGGTGGAACTTCTCCAGCTGGCAGATGTTCTTTTTTATACTGTGTCAAAATCTTGTGTCTGTTCAGCACAACAGTCTTATACAATTTTGGTCTGCCTTGTAGTCTGATCTGACACTATTTCCATATTTGCTTAGTAAATCTGGCAGAAATCTTCCATAAGTCGACGAATGCAGGAAACTATCTCTCCATCAACACTGATGCAGTCATTTGAATTAATTGGAATGCAAGTGAACTCATGTGCAATGAAGAGCTCAGTCTCACTGTGTTTTGTGGAAGGGACAGCACGTTATTATCCTGTTGATTGATGGAGCATCTCCGTTTTTCTAAAATTTATGTTTAGTCTGGGTTGTTGTTTTGTTGTTTTGGTTTTGTTTGGTTTTGTTTTTTTTTTTTCATATTTGTCTGTTAAGAATATCTGAAGATCTTAGCTGATATGAGCTACTATTGTCTAATGATGAGCATACCAGAATTCTTGATAACCTTAGGCCTGGTGTGCAGTCCTCCTGCAGCTCAAAAGTGAGTTCTGATATTTAGGCAGTCTAAATATAAAAATAAAGACAGAAGTAAGAGGAAGGAAAGAAGTGGAGATTGAAGACAGAGAGGTGGGTATAGGGTGTACAAATGGGCAATTAACAGAATGATGAGGATGTTGAGGTCATAAACTAAAGAAAAAAGCCAGTCATCATGGCCCTTAGCAAAGGAATAAGTGAAATTTCATCACAACAGTGAAAATACTGCATAAGCAAGAAACAGCACTCAAAACACACCTAAGTGAAATTAAAAGGACATTCAGTTCTGCAGGTACTGATGGTAACAGTCACCCAGAAATATTATCCCAAAGGAAATATTTAACTATTGTGCATAAAATATTTTTGTAAAAAGGAAAATGAGATAATGTTCTTTTAAAACAGTGGAGCAATGTGACGGATGGATACCAGTTTGATTTATTTTTCCTAAAATTAGGAGCTCAGTTCCATATATCCACTTTAACACCAAGGACTTCAGTGCAAAGCCTCTGTCTTATAATCTTTTTGATGCCAACTTTTCATGGTATAATCACTNTGAAAGACTCCTCCCAGCACCTGCAAAGAAAACCAAAGGCCTAGACTGAGATACTGCTGAAAACCACAGCCAGGGCCCAGGAATTCCAGTCTCCTGCTGCTTTACCTCAGCCATTCTCTCCTCCATGCTTCTGTGCTTTCTGCTGCCACCTCTGGGTACACATAGGACCTGTGAGAAATGCACGACGAACGGTTAGAACCTATCCGGTGAGGCTCTGTGTGCAACAAACTGCTACATAACCTCCCTAGGCGATACTGTCCTTGCTGGAGTCACCTCTGCTGTCAGGAGACAGCATTCCTCGTCACTTTCCACCTAAAAAAAAAAATGTCAACTTGACAATTTAAAAGGCATGAAATAATCTTATAAGATTTATTTTTTCCTTGTGAAATATTTGCACGAGTTACAGAAAATAGCAGCATGCAAATACAGTGTTCACTGTAATTAGAGAAGTGCAGTCAGGATTAGTTTCTTAAAGAAATAAAACTCAATTTGATTTTGATGGAGGTAGAAAGAATCTAGCAAGATTAGATTATACAATTAGGGTGCAGAAACATGACCATGACTTGTCACTAACCTTTAATAACAAACAGAAATGGTTGTTATGAGTATTCCATCAAATAGTCAATCTCAACACAAGTCATAGATCAAATACATCAATATGAATGTTCACTGAAAAGTGACAGATAGAAAACCAGTCGACTGACTGGTTGACTACCTTGCAGATGGTTCACTCTTAGAGAATGGTCTGAAAGTGGCAAGATGCAGGTGCAATTTGACATGGAGAACCAGTTTCCCATCTGGTTTTAGGCTCTATATGGTCTTATTTAGATAATGTGAGATGGTTGTCTTAAATGTTAACACTAAATTTTGAAATGCTTAGCTAAACATATAATCCTAATTTTGAATAAAATATGCTTTTACTATCTTTCTTAAAAGAAATAAATCCCTTGATAAAACTCAGGCTGTTTTTACTTTAGCTTGAGTTCTGAAGGCCTAATGATCAAAGGAACAAATGTAACTACATTGCTTTAGGAAATATCACCTTATTTTCTTTCCTTTGAAAGTTTTTCTTTCTAACAACATTTAGCTCCTGTTATACTGCAAGTGACAGTGAACTGTCCACTCCTGCCCATCTTTTCCATTTTAAAGAGGATTTTATTATACTTTGCTGCAGTTGTTTATCCAAATTGAAGAAACTGAAGTGCTTCCTTAATGATCTATACTCTTGGTTGTTCTTGCTCTCTTCTGAATCTTTCCCCATTCAGAGATCTCCTCCTGGAGATGGAAGGACTAGAGCTTCTGCCATTCTAGATGTCAGACATCTTTTTCAGTATAATTCCTAAAGCTGATTTGCCTTTTTGGCTGCCAGAGTGCATTAAGGTGATGTTTTTACAGAATTTTCCATCATAACACCAAGATCTCATACTTAAATGACAGTGCTCAAGAACCATCCCTTCATGTGTAGAGGCAGGACTTATATTACCTTAGACGTCAGTCCAGGTTTATCAAAACTAAATTTCATCTCTCATTTTACTGCCCAGACCCTGAATCACAAGAGATCCTTGTGATGCTCTTAAGAGTTGGCCCTAGCTTTGTTATCCTTAATAGTGTCACCTGGTTGTCCTTCTTCAAACAGCATGAACCCTGGGGCAGATCATTCCACTGAAAATCCTCCATCCATCATAAGAATTGACCATCTTTTCCTACCCTCTGTTTCCAGCACAGTAGTACAGTATTTATCTATGGTATAATCCCTTTATCCTATGACCACTTAGTTCCTTTGAAAATCTTTTGGATGTTCGTTGAAAATATCTTTATCTTCCTGTATCTACATTCCATTGTTGGACTCTTCAAATAAATGTCACATGACTCATTAAGAAGTGCTAATAAGCTGTGAAAAGGTAAATTAATAATTTCTATGTATCTCCAGTAGAAAAAAATGCATACTTCTCCAATAAGATTCAGTATGGTTACTTGAAAAAAAAATTATTAAAAAATTAATTATGTTTTAAATGTTTCTCATCATGCTTTTGAGAGTCTGTTTTGA
>VYZU01062557.1:1370-16537 GCA_013401355.1 Ceyx cyanopectus | reverse complement strand
TTTTCATTCAAATAGGTGGATCAATAATGGCATTACTGGCTGTCTCTGTGGAAGGAGAAGAATTACATTACAGAAGGCAAAGAATTACATTGCATATATTTCACATTATAGCTGATACCACCCAGAACATTAATCTTTTTATCTTTTATAAACAGCAGCCAAGCAACAGCACTATGCAAGTCAATCTAAAAGCTTTGTATTATATTACGGTTTAATTTCTTATTTTCTATGTTTGCTAAATTATACTTTTGAACAGAACTGGCAGCTACTCCCTCAATTGACCAGAATGTTGTATTTTTAATGATTGGAGCTGGAAGCAGCTGGAAGCTATTGTTTGAAACATAACCTTAACTTTGTTTTCATGATAAATAAATGGCTATGCTGACTTGTAACAGAACAAGATTGAAGACAGTAGATAATAATAAGATACTTACATGAACACCCTGAAGACATGTAGTCAAGGAAGCCAAGTTATAGTCCTTTTATCTTAAGAATTTGCTTCAGGAAAAAGTAGATCCAGAATATGTATTTAGTGAAGTGCTCTATGCTGTCAGCTGAGATGATGTGGAATAGTCAGAGTACCCCAGAATGTTCATCATGTAGATACAATGAATTAATTTATGTTCTTTGTAACCTGTTATTATTATTTATAATTGGGTTATGACATCCTGGACTACTCCAGAAACAAAGTCTGATTAATATCTCAGCATGCTTATGAAATGTGAAGTTAAGGATGCTGGAGGGTTTTTCACTGTTAATTTCTCTGAGTGACTGGCAAACAGTAGGTTGGTTCAGGTTCAAGAATGCATCTGAATCCTCTGCAACTGTTACAACACACAATCAAGAAAAAATAATCTGTCTTGCTACCTCTATGCTTAACTAAATATAAAATGAAAATCAATTTGGTGACTTAATTCTCAGAGAGTCTGTTTGCCTTTATAGTACTGGATCTTGGATCTTGCTGATGGTTCATTTACTGAACAATTTTTAAAGCTGCAGTATATTCTGGAATTATTAAACCCCTTCACCAGTTGAGTTTTTTTCTGAAAACTGTGGTAGTGGAAATAATTATATGTATTTATTTCAATCCTTTGTCTTTTTTTTTTAATATTTGTATAGAATACTTATTTTGTTAGGAATTTTATTAATCAAAATACATATATCTTGATTCTAACATTTTTTATTTCCTCCTCAATTTCACAGGGAGTTCCCAGATAATGCAAAATATTCATTTGAAAAGCTTTTTCAAAAGTGGTTCCTGTCTTTCTACAAATCATGATGACAGTTATTTCACAGTTAGTGTTCCAACACACAACTGTGGTTCAGGGCTGGGCTGCTACTGAAATAACTTTCTTTGGTTTGCATAATTTTGTGTTTCATAAACTTTATTGCAATGATGGTGATTTCTGATGATGGTACAAACTCTTAAGCATTTACCTTACTAAATAGATAAAAATAGAATCCAAAGTAAGCAATTTGGTGACTAATCTGATCTACATGTGGCCATCAATAATATAATTATCTACATCTGATCTGGTCACCCTAATTTCATATGACAGTTGATGTGAAGAAATAAGCAATTTTTTGAGTGTGATGCTTATAACCTATTTTATGTCAATTTTAGAGAGAAATTCCTCTCTATTTACCATGGTATTTACTCCTTCTCCCTTTCCTGAGAAGATATACTTACAAAGAAATATTCTGCTTAATGATCAGATGTTTTAAAGCAACAGCTCAAACTTCATAATAGTCTTCACAAAGCACTGAGTCAACATTGATGTTTTCAATTGTATCTGAAGTCTGGAATTGAAACTGCTCTTTGTTCTGTACTTAGGCTGTCAAATTCTTTAGGCTTTGCCACCATCTAAAATACCTGTTCATTTTACAGCATTATTTCTTCTTCTTAACATTGCCTTTAGCATGTACTGCTCCATTAACATTGATTTTTTCCTCTCTTTGGAATGTTTGTAGCATAAAGTCTATAGTATCACATCATTCAGGTTTAGAACATTAAAAGTAAAGTCACGAGAAACTTTTTGATTGACTCGCATGGCACGAGAGAAAATCTTGGAAGTAATACAGCAGAAGCCTATTTTGCATGCAGCATGGAATAAACAGAATTTATGAAAAGTACACAAAATACCACCTGAATACACTGGTTGCATATGAAAATCTGATCCACATGCAGATGTAGGAATATTATCACAGGAAATAGCTATACCAAATATCTTTAGTGTTTAAAGATGTAAAAATTCAGATTTGTTCCAAGATTGAATTTCCTGTGACATTTTGTCATGCATCACAGCAAGTGAGAGGTATGATTTAAAGCAGTGTTAATATCTTAAGAGTGATTATGTGGTTCATTTCTTGTATCTTAAATATAGATTATCTTTAGAGATAATTGATTTGATGTATCAATTAGATAATTGATTTGTAGTGACTGTACTACTAAGGTCATGCAGGTATAAAGGCCATCAGGCTGTAATTCTTAGAGACTGAAGTGGCCCAAGTAAGATTTATTTTCATGTGACTCAGGTTAACCACAATAACTCAGAAGTGATCCTGGTCAAAAAAAGGGAATTAAAGGAAGAAAACTGTCCTGTCTTGTTTCTGTGAAAATATATGTCTACAAGAACTTTAACAAATCTGATTTAGTCACAGTTTGACTAACTCATTATATTTGTTTCACTACCAACTTTTGATTTACATAAATTCTCACTACAGTTTTAATTACATTTTCCTTCGTGCTACATTCTATGGCTGTAATTGAAAAGGACTTAAGTTTTAATCAGGGATGTTTTATGTAGCAAAATATGTATCATTTTAATGTGACAAAAATTTACATTATTGGATAGAAGTTCTAAGCTGTAAATGCAGAGATTGTGTCTATAAAGTATTATCCTGGCAAACAGCGTGGCTATACACAACTGTACAAACAGTTCTCTTAGTTTGATGAAGAAAGTTTGCTTCCAAATTTTAACCTGGAAGTTGTTATAACAGGCTAGCAATTGCAGAAATACTTAAATCTGTAAAACTTGATATATAGTTTAACTGAATGATGCCCTAGAGGGAAATCCCTGAACCCATATGGGACAGTGGAATTACAATGATGTTATTTATTACAAATAACAGCACTGGAGTAACTTAAAATCAGAACTGTTAGTAGGCTGACATGGGATTTTTAATTTTTTTTTTTAATTTTCATTTGTGACTCCTGAGGATTCAGCTCTCAGTGTGTTTGTCCTCCATTCTGAAGAGTCCCAGATGCATCACCTGAAAATACATTTGATTTTCTGACAATGCTCTGAATTACCTATCTCTGTATAGAATCTTATATTCACTATTTTATGTATACTGTCTAGAATAATTTTTCATTAAAACATCTTTGGGGTTTTATTGGTAATCTTAATATTTAAACTATACATCTACATTCAACATAAAGATATTATTAATATTTTATTTAAATACTCATTGAATTTGCTAATGTTCAGTACTAGTTAAGAACAGGTCAGCCAAACTTCTCTGTATGCACTGGCTCTTTGTGTAACAGATACATTAATTTTATAGCTTTGTAAAGTTTATCTTTTGGATAAAACTAATCCATTTTAATCTAACACACCTTAAGAATACTTCCAAAGAAGCAGCCATAAACTGAAGCAGGATTACCCAACACAGCATTTAGTTTTCTTACTGGTTAAAATGATTCTTGTCTACCACATATAATCATTAAAATAGAGGAAAATAGAGAATTCCTGAAATCACTGCTTGAGAGATTATAAAACAACTGCAGTGTAATCGAACTGCTCAGAACTGTTTCAGTACTCTGCACCATCTGGACTACTTTTTGGTTTCATAAATGTGTTTAATTTATTGTGATTGGATGGGGTGTTTCCTATTATTAAAAGCATGCTGTAATTCCAGAACCTTGTGAAGGAATTCCACCTGATAGCCTGATGTGCAGAACATGCCAATAGGAATAGCAATTAAAGAAGTTCTTAAGATGATCCAACACAATAGGCTGTCCAATATTTCAATTTTCAGATGAAAAGGAAAGACTTAGAAGAATCTAGTAGCATGTAACTATATCACTGTAGTCCTTCTGCTTCTCAGAGTTCCCTGAACAAAACCCAGCTATTCATGTTTTCTATCCAAAAAGAGGAGTTTCATTACAAAGACTGTGAGGAAGGCAGATGTGTTGTATTCATCATTTAGAAGGAGAAAATGAGAGGCAGAAAGATTGAGTAGATGCTGCCCTTAGCACAGTGAAGAAATTGATTGCATGTTGTGACCTCCTTTACTTAAGCTGAAGAGAAGAATGTGGAATCACTTTTATGTATAGATCTATTTCATATAAACAACCTGAGAGCCCTTCCATTTCAGGCAGAATTAGCCATCATTCGTCATGGATGCTAAGCTGCTGTCTTTCAGGTATTCAGATTTCAGATGACTACATAACTCATGTAAGCAGCAGGTGTATTGACTGCTTTAACACCTTGGAGCAGTAAGAGGAGCTGAAGATTTTACTGACCAGCCCTGAGAACAGAATGTAGAATGTCATTTCAGGATGGTTCCTGATCTGCAGTACCGTAAGAATTAATTTTCAAGTTTTCTATAAAACATCTATCTTCCTTGTTCTAGCAATCTGCAGAGTATGTAACGTCTGCAATGCCCACTAATTTCCCTGCAATTTTGTGTGTTGATAGACATGTATAGACAAAGAGACTTGGGAAACAGAATATAGAAGTAGAGCTTAAAGAACACAAGGAAATAAATATAATGGGGAAAAAAAAACCTAAATAGACAAAAAAACTAAAACATAAACTAATCCAACAATTGTTCCTACACTGGAGCTTTTAAAAACTGAAGCTGATGTATATTATTGCAGAAACACTGTTTAGGAAAACTTCTTTAGCCCACTTTCCTTTGAGTCATCATTGTCCTGGTTTGAGTGAGAACTGAGCTAGGTTGAGTTGAACAGGCTAGGGTCTCATTTCGAGGTGTTGTTTGTTGATGTTCTTCCTCTCTTGAATGGTTCTCCCCCTCAGAGCACCAAGCAGGACTTGTGTCCACACTGCCTTTGATCCCCATCAGTGTGTTCCTGAAGCCAGTGCCAGAATCCAGCTCCTGTCTGCTGCAGGGCCCAGTCTGGGACTCTCCCTGTGCCAACTCCACAGCATCAGTGAGGGTGATGGAATTGACATTTGGGAGATTGGGTTCAGTACATATATGTAAGTATTCCATTATTTTTATTATTTTTTCATTAAAACTGTTCTAGTTTTCTAATTGCTAAGTCTCTCTCCCTTATTCCTTTTCTCTTCCCTGTTGGGAAGGGAAGAGGATTAAAANATTCAACATAAAGATATTATTAATATTTTATTTAAATACTCATTGAATTTGCTAATGTTCAGTACTAGTTAAGAACAGGTCAGCCAAACTTCTCTGTATGCACTGGCTCTTTGTGTAACAGATACATTAATTTTATAGCTTTGTAAAGTTTATCTTTTGGATAAAACTAATCCATTTTAATCTAACACACCTTAAGAATACTTCCAAAGAAGCAGCCATAAACTGAAGCAGGATTACCCAACACAGCATTTAGTTTTCTTACTGGTTAAAATGATTCTTGTCTACCACATATAATCATTAAAATAGAGGAAAATAGAGAATTCCTGAAATCACTGCTTGAGAGATTATAAAACAACTGCAGTGTAATCGAACTGCTCAGAACTGTTTCAGTACTCTGCACCATCTGGACTACTTTTTGGTTTCATAAATGTGTTTAATTTATTGTGATTGGATGGGGTGTTTCCTATTATTAAAAGCATGCTGTAATTCCAGAACCTTGTGAAGGAATTCCACCTGATAGCCTGATGTGCAGAACATGCCAATAGGAATAGCAATTAAAGAAGTTCTTAAGATGATCCAACACAATAGGCTGTCCAATATTTCAATTTTCAGATGAAAAGGAAAGACTTAGAAGAATCTAGTAGCATGTAACTATATCACTGTAGTCCTTCTGCTTCTCAGAGTTCCCTGAACAAAACCCAGCTATTCATGTTTTCTATCCAAAAAGAGGAGTTTCATTACAAAGACTGTGAGGAAGGCAGATGTGTTGTATTCATCATTTAGAAGGAGAAAATGAGAGGCAGAAAGATTGAGTAGATGCTGCCCTTAGCACAGTGAAGAAATTGATTGCATGTTGTGACCTCCTTTACTTAAGCTGAAGAGAAGAATGTGGAATCACTTTTATGTATAGATCTATTTCATATAAACAACCTGAGAGCCCTTCCATTTCAGGCAGAATTAGCCATCATTCGTCATGGATGCTAAGCTGCTGTCTTTCAGGTATTCAGATTTCAGATGACTACATAACTCATGTAAGCAGCAGGTGTATTGACTGCTTTAACACCTTGGAGCAGTAAGAGGAGCTGAAGATTTTACTGACCAGCCCTGAGAACAGAATGTAGAATGTCATTTCAGGATGGTTCCTGATCTGCAGTACCGTAAGAATTAATTTTCAAGTTTTCTATAAAACATCTATCTTCCTTGTTCTAGCAATCTGCAGAGTATGTAACGTCTGCAATGCCCACTAATTTCCCTGCAATTTTGTGTGTTGATAGACATGTATAGACAAAGAGACTTGGGAAACAGAATATAGAAGTAGAGCTTAAAGAACACAAGGAAATAAATATAATGGGGAAAAAAAAACCTAAATAGACAAAAAAACTAAAACATAAACTAATCCAACAATTGTTCCTACACTGGAGCTTTTAAAAACTGAAGCTGATGTATATTATTGCAGAAACACTGTTTAGGAAAACTTCTTTAGCCCACTTTCCTTTGAGTCATCATTGTCCTGGTTTGAGTGAGAACTGAGCTAGGTTGAGTTGAACAGGCTAGGGTCTCATTTCGAGGTGTTGTTTGTTGATGTTCTTCCTCTCTTGAATGGTTCTCCCCCTCAGAGCACCAAGCAGGACTTGTGTCCACACTGCCTTTGATCCCCATCAGTGTGTTCCTGAAGCCAGTGCCAGAATCCAGCTCCTGTCTGCTGCAGGGCCCAGTCTGGGACTCTCCCTGTGCCAACTCCACAGCATCAGTGAGGGTGATGGAATTGACATTTGGGAGATTGGGTTCAGTACATATATGTAAGTATTCCATTATTTTTATTATTTTTTCATTAAAACTGTTCTAGTTTTCTAATTGCTAAGTCTCTCTCCCTTATTCCTTTTCTCTTCCCTGTTGGGAAGGGAAGAGGATTAAAAGAGAGCATCTGTAATTGTTCTGGGGGCCCTAAACCACGCCAATCATCTAGTGGGGTGATGTAATACAAGTCATTCATGTGTAGTCCAACAATTGGTATGTGCTTCATTCTGTACTTTCACAAGTACATTGGTACAATGAGATCTACAAGGGAACAGTCTAATGAAGCAAGAAAATCACTCAGTACCTGCTCTACATTTGTGCTGGTTTTAACTTGTACTGTAGTGAGTTTGGGTTGTTGGGAACTAGTGGAGTCCCCCAGGGATCAGTGCTGGGTCTGGTCCTGTTCAACATCTTTATCAATGACATTGATGATGGAAGTTTGCTGAGGGCACAAAGCTGGGAGGGAGGTTTGGCTGATACATCTAAAGCTAACTGTAAGAATCCTAAATACTTTCAAAGTAGTTATCAGTGATAAAAAAAATGAAACAGTTGTTTCATCAGATCATGATTACGCTAGTGAGAAAGAAAAAATAACCAACATAATGTTAAAGTTTTATGTTTAATTTCATTGAAGTATTGCTAAACTATTACTATTTAGGGTAGAAAAAAAACCCAACCCTGAACCAATGAAGCAGAAAAGAAGCTAGGTATAAGCATCATGAGATCTTCCACTAGCTGAATGCTGTGTACTTTCTGTGCATGGAGGAAGCAGCAGCATCCTGCAGCATATGCTTGAAGACATTCTTTCCAAGCTTTATGCAAATCCCCTGACCCTCCAGCCACTGCACATTCTTCAAACAGACACCTACCTTCAAAACTGACAGCAACCAATAAGGTGACAAACGAGCCTGCAGCCTGCACATGTGCAACATACTTTACCCAGAATATTTGGATGTGATAGAATTAAGCTAACGTCTGTGACAAGGACACCTTAATCAAAAGAGCCAGAATCAAAGGGTAGATGAGGGGAGGGAAGCAATTCTGATAGGTCTTGTGTTCTGCCTTTGCTGCCTGGTGGGGTAGGACATGTCTTAAGCATTCTGTCATTTGCTTTGTATCTCTTTACCCTTATACTTACATTTCCTTGACTGAAAGAATGCTAAATTGTTTTCTATTATGCTTATATAAGGAGAGAAAAAAATTGTTAAAGAACAATCATATTCTACCATGATTAACTTTTAGGCAGACAGTATAGAACTTGAATGAATATTAATATTGGAACTGTTTTGCTTGGGCTTTGCTTTTTTTTTTCTTTTTTTTTTCTTAATACCACAAAATTCAGCCTGGCTTATTTTTTTATTTATTATTATTATTAAAATTTAAAGATAAATTTTGCACCTCATACATTTATTTGTTAATGTGAGAAATATTGAGGAAAATTATCAAATCTTTCAAACTACACTTTATAACTTTTTTTACACTTGGTGTTTATAAACACCTCTGCATCATGGATAGCTTTTTATCTATTAAGAATTCTCATAACACTGAAATGTTTTATGGTTTGTTTTTTATCTCTGAAGCTCTACATCAGGCCTCAACAGAAAATTTGACAAATCTTTTATTAAATGATTTGCCTTTCTTTATTGCACAGAACAGCAAGATGTCAGGACCAAATTGAGTAGTTATAACTAACTAACAAACAAAACACACACCAAAAAGCAACAAACAAAATCAACCAAACAAACCAAACAAACCCAAAAACATACTGGGAGATTCTGCTAGTGGGTATGATTGTGCTCACTGTCACAGGCACAATAAATGAATACTAGCTACCTTGGAATTTTTTCCCGTTAAAGACTCTTCTGGGGAAGGAAAAGTAAAAATAACTACAAACGCATTAGGGAAAGCAATGTAATTTGGGAACGGTTTCTAAAACTCTTGTTTAGATTCAGTTCAATTTAGTGTTTCACATTAGCAGCTGCTAAATGCCCACCATGTGTCAAAGTATTTGGATTTAATTTAATTTGGATGTCTATCTCCCTGCAATAATTAAATGAATAGCAAGTCTGCTTAAAGGAACATCGTGGAGTAGACAAATATCACAAAAGACTTCTAATTGCATTAAATAAATTATAATATTGATCAACATAAAAGAGTATTGAATTTAGTATTGCACTACATGACTCATTGGTTTAACTTTCTTTATCAAGTCTGTAAAAAGATTGCAGAGAATTAAAGGTGTAAAACTCCATTGAAGAATATTGCATTGTAGTTTCAGAGACTTGTTTCTTATTTCAGTACTGCAACTTTCATGCAAGCATCATGCCATCAACTCCTGAAATTATCTTTCTTTTGAAAATGTGTTGTCCAACACATCCCTAACCCGTGCCCCAGGGAAGCAGCAGACTGCCCTTTGTCAGCTCAGGATGGCACATTGGCCCCTCAGCAGAGACTCACCCACAACAACGACCCCTCTGCCTCTCCTTCTGGGGCCAGTTGTGATGGTGGCTCTGTGACATCTTGGTCTTTCTGGCATTTCTGACCGAGGTGAACCATCCTCCTCTCCTACAGCCAGTTCCTTCTGCAGGGCCTCATGTCTGTTCTGCAAGGGTAACTGGGGAGGTGGGGGAAGCAGAGAGGGGGTTCTGCTTTCCTGAGCAGGGACCTGTTTCCATTCTCCCCCCCTCTCTGAGGTCCTCTCCTACTGCCTGGTGACAAGAGGTGAGGGGATCCTCTGGTTTCTGTGGGGCCTCAACCTGTTTCCTTTCTCTCTGGGAGTGGGTCCAGCACCTGTAAATCTCCCTCTCACACTCCCTGACACTCCTCAACCTCTTCACTTCATCCTTTAGATCAGTCACTTGGCCCAGCAGATCAGCACAGACTGAGCAGATCATTCCCCTGCTCACACCTGACACAGGGCTTGTCTCCACCACCCGCCATTGGCAGTGCCAGGCTCAGGCAGTCTCTGCAGCCAGAGGCCTGAGCGCCGCCATGTTTGCTGGGTTCTCTGCCCAGGTGCCACAGCTTTTCCAGCAGCAGCCTCCAGTCTGGCAGCAACCATGGCTGGACCTCTGCAGTAACTGACACCTTGCAACTCGAGGGGCAGCTGAGATGAGAGTCATTGACCACTTCCAGCGAACTTACCTTGTACCCTGGCACAGACTCAGTGCCCTGCTGGATGTGCTGCAGGCAGCTGGAGCCCCCACAGAGGCACCCACAACCCCTGGTGTAACCAGCACACCATTTGGAATCCAGTCAGAGTGCTGTTATTTCATGTCTTTCAAGTATCTAAGTGGCACTGTGGGGTACTATAATACAAGACATAGCTCTGAAAGAACTGAATAAATTGCTGGGAGAAGTGCAGCCGAACAAGTACCCTACATGCCTCAAGATAAATACCCTATTTCTCACTAGGGTCGATTAAGCCTATGTTGAGTGATGCACTAATGGATTTAGTCTGTTGGTACTCAGGCTAGTTTATTTAGGTCCACCTAAAGTATCTCTTTATAACAGGGCACTGGGCAATCATAAAGAGGCTTGATGCACTTAACACTCATTGAGACAAAGAGCATTTTATTTAGTGAAGTACTTCCTTCTCCAAGAGCCTGATACTCAACTCATTGAAACTGATGTTAAAATTCCCACTGAGGGTGAACCAGATTTTGAAGTTTTCAAGCAGGGGGTACAAGAAAAATAATATCAGGGCACAAGCAGTGCAACAGTGGAAAATGAAAACAGACAAACACTAAATATCTTATTTCTCCCCCTCAAAAGAAAGATGGCCCTAACGTAGCTACTAGACTAACAAATAACACACTCCAGCTTCCTGAAGCACTTATTGATGTCACTAGGCATTTAAATGCCTTCATTTAGCACTACAGCATTTATTTTTCTCAACACTGACTAATAACATGCTGAGATGGTTATGTTCTTTACAAGTGGAGTTTTACTGGAGAATGGAAAGGTGAATGCCTGAGGATTTTGCTCTTAAAACTGTAGAGGACATATTTTGGAAACCATTTTTAAAGAGGAGAAGAAAATTAAAAGGAAAGCTTAGCGAGGGAGATTAAGGGTGAAGGAGACAAGCAAGGGGAAGAGCTAATGAAGGAAATTAAATGGATTGAAAATTACTTTGCAGAACAACTAGTAGCAGATAATAAATCATGTTGCTCTAAACCCACAAAAACTGAACAACTAAAATAGCATAGTAGAAAAGTCCCAACACACTTATGGTAAACATAAAATGTGATCTGCTGTATGTTGAATGCTGCAAACATTCCACTATTTTAAAGTAAGTGGCCCAGCTGTACCTTTCTATCTGTTCTCTTTATTCTATCAAAATAACCATCACTCAGTGACATTAGTGCATCTAGCCAGTTCTGGCTGCAGTTCCTGCTAATTCAGGATCTCAGCAGCTCCACTTTTGTCTATCATATGCAGACTAGTTCCTTACACTCACTATATATATTTGAATCTGTACTTATTAAGATATTAATGATATTAACATTGTATTATGTTACTAATATATAAGGGTGCCTTTATTACAGACTTAAACCATCTTCTGATCATTTACTAACTTCAAAAAATATTAATACATTAGAAAGGGAAAATGGCCCAGGCACCTTAAGAAAATATTTGGATTTCACTGCAAATATACTGTTGGGTTTTTTTAAGAGCACATAAATATTTTAATATTTGCACTAGTCTACCCTGAATAGTTTTTGAGTTGATTCATCTGAATTTTATTGCCTCATGGAATTTTTAAGAATAATAGTTCAAACATGAAGAAAAACTTTTTAAAATAGCTAATTTTTAAAAAATTGAGAAAATACGTTATCCCTTTCTTTCTTAGCAAAATTATTTTTTCCCCTTATAATTAAGAATATATTTTAAGTATTTTTGAGTACTATTGCACCTGAGAGTTTGATGGGTGTATGAATATTTGATTTCACTTTTAGTGTTCACAGTAACTATTAGCCATGCCACCAGTTTTACAAATATGCAGAATAAAGTTAATCAGTACTCTGGTCCTGAAATATTCTTCTGGAAGTTCTACTTTTAAACTCTCTCTGCCTTTGTGTATATATGTACATTTCTATATGCAGTATATCTATATATTTATGCTATCTGTTCTGTATGTATGTTAAGATTCCTTTTGTCTCGAAGTACGTATTTTTAACTAGACTATGCATAGGCAAGTAAAAGCTGATTATGACCATATTAAATATCACTATTATTTGATAGGGAGTTTCATTTTATTTATTGATCAATTAATTTGCTGAGAGGGTGTGGGGAAAAAAAGAAGAAATTATACAATTTATCCTTCCTTGAAAATTGTTTGAGCAATAAAAATAAAAGAGAATGCGTTATTCTGAGAAAGTCTACCTTAACTAGCAACAGTTGAGCAATGAGCATTATTATATCTGTAAGTAAAAATAACTTTTTTTATTACAGGATATTTCTCTTTATTTTCATTTGTTCTCCCTGTTTCAGCCATCTTTTTTTTTACAGTGGTAACTCAGGTAACTCTCCCTGCAGGGGGTTGCACCAGATGACCTTTGGAGGTCCCTTCCAGCCCTAACCATTCTCTGATTCTATGAGTGTGGATGAAGTTTTTGAGAAGCATGTTTTTGTTCTTTTTTAGAACAGACATCAGTCTTAGAGACAGTGATGTCTGGTTTATTACCACCATCTGAACAGTAATAGTTACTTTCCTGCAGCTTTTTGCAATGGTGTCTGGTAAATGCCATGGTCTGTTTAATAGAGTTCTGTTAATTATGGAGTTATTTTAAGACTCTGCTGTGGAGGATTCATATCCATCCGAGAAAGTATTAGGTTGAGTGGTAATATTAAAGATGTGGATTCATTTTTACCATTTTCAGAAATGACAGACTTTTTCATTAAAGGAAGTTTTCAAAATTTCATTTAAGTTAATTTATTCATAGGTCATGTAGCTATAAAAATGATAATAGGTCTAGTTCTTGGAGCATAGTTTTCAGCTCTCAGCAGTAATACTGCTCTTATGGTAGAGAAAAAAAAGTCTCATTCTCATTTACCTTTTTTTTCTGAAATATAGTGTTCACTGTGTCTTTCTTTTTTCCTGAAAACAGTTTTCAATAAAGTTATAGAAAAAAAACCTCAAAGTACATAACCTCAAATGCTGTTTTTCAGGTTTTTTGATATTGTAAACAAACATACTTTTGTTATTTTCCTTACAAATACTACGCTACACTTCATGAGACTTGAGCAACAATGGCCTAGACAATTAAATAAATAAATGCATATATAATGATCTTTAGAGATAAGCATAGCTTTCAAACAATTTATTTTTTTTTATGATAACTGCTTGGGTTTGGGATTTTGGGTTCTTATCTCAACTTTTCTTCACTTGTGTCTCTGTGTAAGAATAGCCAAATTTTAGATTGTAACTCTAGCTTTAGTAGTAACTACAGCATATCAGAATATCTTTGAATGGTCAGCAACACTNTAGTATGTCATCCCTAAACCTTTCTATATTATTGACTATTGAGTTCTATAAAGTAAAAGCATATTTTATTCTTCTTCACTTAGCTATTGCAGGGAAACAAAGTTTTCAATAACATGTAATATAAGAAATATGAGGAAAATATGTATTTTATTAATATAAAATATTACTATTTCTGAGGAGAATACATAAAATATAGGCAAACTTAGATAATAAAGTGAAATTTCGACAGGGAGACAACATCTCCTCTGTTCTCTTCTGGAATTAGAATAATCTAATCAACAAAACAGTATTGTATACCAAAATGTATTTTATAATCCATCATATTGTTTTGTGGCAAAAGATTGTGTTTCAGATAAAATATGGTTTAAGAAACCTAATCCGTTTTGTTCCATTTCTCAGAGAGTGGACTTTTCCCTTAATATGTATTTCAATCTGAAGAGCGACATAGTGGCAAAATGAAAACAAATGAAGGTGTTATCTCCAAAGAGACAATGTATTACTCTGAAATGTATGAAAAGGCCCTTGCTTTGCCCTTATAACACTTAAATGCTCAAAATAAGACAGGCAAAAACATAGTTAACTCATTCAAGGAGACAGGAAAAGTGACCGTCCTCTTTTTCTTTGGTGTGGAGAGGAAAAGAGAGAGAAGATAATGGGGAGTGAGGAAATAAGTTTGGTTTTTGGTGTGTGTGTTTTACTGAAGCCTCTCTGTGGCATATGCAAAATTAAGCCATCAGGTCTGATTTTAGAAAAGATTACTTGGATTTACATGACATTCAAATGACAATTAAAAGAAAAAAGGCTTGACTCTTAATACCTCATAACTCTTACCTCATAAGAAGGTGGGAATATAGCTAAAAATCAAATAAGACATTTAAAACATCAGATTAAATGATGGTCAAACCAATGATGAAGTCAGTGAATAGATGCCACCTCATTCAATATAATTATTTCAGGATTGAAATAATATTTGAATATAAGCATTCACACCATAATTAAGCAGAAACTTTTCTTCTCAGTTAGGGATGATGTAATTTTTAATCTGTTGTTAATTTTTTCAATATTTAATTTTATCTCTTATGACTTGTTCTAAACAATCATGCATTAACATCTGAATATGTTTTGAGATCTTTGATTGGAATGTGCCAACACACTCTCTTAAAATATGTGAAAAGTAGAACTGATTTAATAGCTTGAATACAAGATGCAGCTTGATGCAGTCTAATAAAAATAAGGCACTAAGATCAAATAAATCATTCCCTACTCATATTCATCTTAAAGTAGTAGTTCTATGATTTTTAATACATATCATTATGGAATTACACCATATTCTGTAGATAGGATTAGATCTACTTCATGCATAGAATATTGAATGTTCTAAGTAGTCTATTAATCTGTTAATGTAAATCCCTACCGTTTTATAAATGAAATGTACTGGTAGTTGCTGGACAAAAGATGAAAAGCCAGGTCTTAATATGAATAACATCAAGTTTAATTATCAGTATAGTGAAGAGGAAAAGAAACACCTGAGAAATAT
>VYZU01062555.1:0-14519 GCA_013401355.1 Ceyx cyanopectus | reverse complement strand
AGCAAAATCCTGCTGAAGGCCAAATCAATAGGTAAGTGAAGACATAAACATATTTGTGGGGGTTGTACAGATCAGAGACTCACATGGAAGAAGTCTTTTCACATAAACTTGTGCTGAGGACTTGCTTCCCAGGAGTACATCTGCCTGTAACTACATGGGAAGAAGTGAATTTGTTCTTATTTTTTTCTTTGCTGGTAGCTTTGCTTGACCGGTGAAAAGAGGTGATTATCCTTCTGTATTCAGCTTTGGTGCAACCTCACCTCAAATACTGTGTGCACTTCTGGGCCATACAATCTAAGAAGGATTTGAAGGTCCTTGAATGTGTCCAGAGGAGGCAACAAAGCTGCTGAAAAGGCTGGGAGACATCACCAGCTGAGAACTATGGGCTTGTTTGAAGAAAAGGAGGCTGAGGGACAACTTTGCTCTCTACAGCTTCCTAAGGAGGGGAAGGGGAGAAAGTGGTGTTGATCTCTTCTTTTTGGTATCCAGTGATAAATTGGAAGTATTTATTTACTGAGAGGGTGGTCAAACACTGGAACAAGCTTCCTAGAGAGGAGGGTGATTCACAGATTCACAGATTCACAGATATTAGGGGCTGGAAGGGACCTAGAAGATCATCTAGTCCAACTCCCCTGTCTGAGCAGGATCACCTAGACCAAGTCACCCAGGAACAGATCCAGGCGGGTCTTAAGTGTCTCCAGAGTGATGCCCCAAGCCTGTCACTGTTTAAGGGGCATTAGGACAATGCCCTTAACATGCTTTAACTTTTGGACAGCTCTGAACTGGTCAGGCAGTTGTACTTGATGGTCACTGCAGGTCCCTTCAAACGGAAATATTCTGTTCTATTCTCTATATCTCAACCCATGAGTTTTTTTGCTTCTGTCCTGATTCTCTGCTTTATCCCACCAATTGGGAGTGAGCAAGTGGCTGTGGGACACTTAATTGCCTACCAGGATTACACCACAACAGCATGTTAACTATAGAATCATAGAATCTTATAAATATTTAGGTTGGAAAAGACCTTTAATATCATTAGGTTCAACTGTAAAGCTAACACTGCTAAGTCTATCAATAAACCACATCCCCCGGCACCATATCTACACATCCTCAAGGGATGGTGACTCAATCACTTCCCTGGGCAGCCTGTTCCAATGCCTGACAACACTTTCAGTGAAGGTATTTTTCCTAATATCCAATCTAAACCTCTCCTGCTGCTCAAAAAGCTATTTTTAATGGCTATAAAACATTAATCTATACTTTAATTATAAATATTAATACAATGTGTGTGTGTGTGTGTATCTAAAGACTTTTAATATACCTACATATATGTGTGTGTGCTCCTACTACTGATAGATACCTTACAATTCCAGTACCAGATAGAAGTGACCTTCCCAGTACCCACAACATCTACACAAGCATGAAAAGAACTGACAGCCCCACCCTGTCCCTCCTCTACTGCTAACCAGGGTCCCAGTCTGCTAGTGGAACATGTGTACTTGTACATATGGGTGTCTCTTTTACCTGGTCTTAGATACTCAGCCCATGCAGCAGCTGACCCCTGGTCTCTCCCTTTGTTCCTGCACTAGGAACAGCAGGTTTCTGAGGTTTGTGGTCCTCCTCCAGTTGCTGGCACTCAGACCCCTCATCATGCTCACAGACTAGTCTGCCTCAAAGGTCACTGGCCCCCAGACAGTCAGAACTCAGAGCACACCAACCCAGGCTGTACTTGGAAGTATGATAGAGTGCAATGATAAGGCACAGAGGCAGAGAAGCAGCATCTTGTCCAGCTCCTGTTTCACTTGACCAGCTTTTTTTTATCTCCTTCTCCCTCTGTTCTCCTGTTCTTGTTCGTCCTTGATTCTTTATCCCTCCCTATGGTTCTTTCCAAAAAGAGTCCCACAAACTGCCACACCCAGTCATGAAGCACTTTACAAACCCTCAACATGCTCCTCCCCCTGCAGCCCCTTAGCTCATGAGTTCCTTTAGTCTGCAGGGACTGCCTGTAGTTCAGGGAGAGTTTGCTTACTGACCCCTCCAGGTAGGTCTCACTGCTGGGAAGGCTCCAGGAAGCAGTGGACTGGTGTGCTCTGTTCTCACTGTGATTAGGTTCCTACACTAAAAATTGCTTCTTCAATGCCCTCAAGGTCCAAGGGTTTAGGTGCTCAACCCTAACCTCACAACCAGAGCTAATAGCATGGGTGGACCTGCCTCTCCAGGCGAGGGAAGGAGAAGTATTCAGAAATGACATTTTCAGTCCAGTATTTGTACTGCTGTTTTCAGTCTCCAGTAGACCTCTGATCATAAAGATAGTATTTTATAATGAGCTGAACTGTGTTTTTTTCTGACTTCTGAAACGAAACATGCAAGGATCAATTGAAAGCTAAGCCTTTTTTGTTGCCTTCTGATAGGTTACCATCACGGGGCTAAGAAGTTGGCATATATCATTAGTGACAGATTCAGCTACAGATTTTTATCATTGGCAGAATGATGTAACCCTCATTACAAAAGAACATTGTTTAATTGATCCATTTGCTCCCAGCAGTCCTGGTTTTTTTTTCCTTACAACATAAAGGCCAAATTGCAGTTCAGCTTCAATCAAGTAAAAACATTATATTGCAGCAGGAATAAGAAATAGTCTCTGCACGTTTTAATTACCATGGTTTAAATATGAGAAAATCATTATACAATTAATGTTACAAATGGTGCCAGAGGACATTTTAAATAATAGTCAAATTAGTGCAGAAAAAGAATGAAAGGATTCTTTGGTTTTTTTCTTCTTTTTTTTTCTTTTTTTTTTTTTCAGTGTACTGGCCCCCAACCTTTTCCTAGTTCCCAGATCTTTCTTTAGGTTTTCCAGAGTTCACTTAGCTTGGCACACAAGCCTTATCATTACTACCTCAAACACATATGAACAAGAAAGATTTTTATTCTCAATTATAGTGAAAGTCTTACAGAAACAAGTGTTATAATTGTCAGGCAAACCAGTGCACAGTATATAGGTAATAATGACAAACCTCACACTTTCTTACGGAGGGCTGAATACGCTGCACAGAATTTAAACAAAATACCTATAGCTTCTAAATGGCTTCAAACAGGCAATCATTTCAGAAAGGGGAGCTAATAACTTCTTCCTTCACCACATGGAATTCTGTAGGATAAAAACAAAACAATTTATCTACAGAAGTCAACTGCAAAGAAACAGAAAGTACCCAAAGTGCACCCTTTGTAACTGACCAGAAGCCAAACAGAGAACAAGCCATTCAAAAGGTCTAATGTGGCATGGGCAGAACTGAAGTGATTTCTGCTGTGCCTTATTTCTCACCCCTTATGTTTCAGGGAACAGAATCTGGTGGCTTAATGACTGAATCGCTTTAAGCATCTGAATTTTTTTGCACCACACTCTGCTCACTACCTCTCCCCACAAAAACAAAACACTGGAAAGTCACTAATTTCCCCCCCTCAGCAGATCATGCCAAATCAAGCAACAAGCACAATACAGGAGAATATACTGAAGTTCTGTGGCTCCCTATCCATTTTTATGGAGACCAAACTTGTTGACATTTGCAGTGTTTACATCTTTGGCAACTGTTTTTAACCTTGTTTGGGATACTGGAACACCTTCGCTATACAAATGTAGTGATTTTTGTCTCTGTGAAAAATAATGTTTATTTTTCTTTTCATTTTTCTTTCCTTTTACTTTCCATCTTTCCCTTTTCCTTTTTTTTTTAAATTTCTTTTTTATCTCTCTTTTTTCTTATTTGTTTNAAGGAAGAAGGATTCTGTAACTAAGGAGACACACAGTCCTGAAAGGTACTGGTGGAAGAGAGCAATGTGTAACTAGCTCTGTTCTCTCCCATCTTGTTGTTTGTATGATAACCCACTGTAGAGTATAATAAAGGTGATTAATTCTTTCCCTTTATTCTTCCATGGAGGATTGAACTGAACAATAATTTTTATACATTGCTGTTTGGTAGTTTTTCCCTGTTTAATCCCCTCAGTCTTTTGGGTTTTGTTTTCCTTTTCTTGTTCTTCTGAATCTTTTTACCTTTAAAGTGGTCTCAGACACCTTATGGAGAAATATTATGATTACATGATTCCACCAGGTGTTTGGGGAAAAAAAATGCAGCTGTGTATTACCTGATAGTATATCCCTAAATGATCTGTACAGTTCAATATTAGATAGCAATTTCTTTTACAAGTATACTAAGTTATTTAGACAAAGAAGTCTGTGTCTCTCTCATTTTAAGTAGCTCTGTGGATGCTGCTCAGGGCCCTTTCAGAATCACTGATGTCATGTTCATAAGATATACAAACAAGCTTACAATATTTCTATGTATCACCTAAGGCCTTCTTAAAAATCTGTACTGAATAATTATTGTGTGTGAATCACCATTAGCAAAGATCTGTTAGTTAAATGCATTTTTAATTTACTGAGTGACAAAAAGAAGAAGAAAAAAATCCATCCATCCTACAGTTTTTTTCCATTAGAATTATCAAAACCAAACAAATCCCCCAAAACTCCCAAGGCCAAGAAAAAAAATCACACAAAGCCTTCTGCCCAACCTCACCCAAACTGATAAATTTGCTATTTTCAGAACAGGTAAAAGCAGCATACCAAAGAACTCCAAAAAACAAGGTGAGCATTAAAAACTGTATTCTTTTCTTGAACTGGACTACAAAGTTTAGCTACTGAAAGGGGAGAAGTAATTAAAACCAGATACTTGGACTGAATCTACCCCTTTATCTGCAGAGCCAAGGAAATCTGTTCTGGTGTTCTGATATCCTAAACAACTCAACATCCTAACAGGAGAATAGAGGCAGGTCTTTGAGTAGTCCCTTCTGGAACACAGTCCTGTTTTGCTGGAGTAAGAACTGAAAGGAATGAATGTAAAATACTGTATGTTTGGTGTTTTTTTCTCTGTTTTTCATTTATTATATTAAATGAGCCAAATAACCCCAGGTTGATCTGTCAGCCTTATCATTGCATTTGTAACTAATAGTTGGTTTAATAACCATTTTTAACATAACTGTGTGCAAATAGATTTTTCTTATTACCATAAAGAGCAGTAAGGAGTAAGCAGTAACAGAATTCTAACCTTTTAACTTGGTTTTCTCTCTTTCCTTTTCATTTTTTGGTGGAGACCTGAGTCAGAAGGTACAAAATTGTGCTTCTCCAGTGTGGTGCTGCCTGGCACTGACTGCAGTTTACAGAGATGACATTTCTGGGTTTCAGCAACCTGCCAAGCACATGTGCTCATGCCCTGCTTGGGAAAGTGCATCTTGTTCTTAGTGGGGAATGCTGACGTTACTGGCTACTGGCCTTTGCAAATCCCCTGCCTGAGTGTGCACTTAGATGAAAATATGTCAGAAAAGTATGAAAATGGTTTCTTGCCTAAGAAAATTAAAATAGTGGAAAACAAATCTGCATGAAATGTAATCTTCCTGGATATTTAAATGTATGTTTAAAAAGGCAACTTACTTTACCAGAGGCTGTAGCAGCTTTAAAATGCTAGAGCTCTTGTGAAGCTAAAGATCTAGTCCTATAGGATTTTAAAACAGCATGGTTAAAAACAGTACTTCTTGCACTACTCCATTTTCTTATATTTCTATAATTCTAGTATATTTATATAATACCTACTGAAAAGCATGTGACAGTTTAGAATGGTGTCAGTAAATTCATTAAGCAAGCCTCAATAGTCATTAAGCAATTCAGTGTATGAGACAAATTCAAAAATAACCTGTCAGACTTGATCCTCAGTTAATAAACAAAATAATAGCAAGAATAATAAAACTGTGGCATGAAATATAAACACTGCCACCTCTTATATTTTCCTGTTGACTGTAGAATAGAGATCAAGAAATTAACGAGAGATTACAGTTTTGTTTTTTTCTTGCCTTCAGATTTACCAGTTTGAATTTCTGGAAGGAAACATCCAGAAAAAAAATGCTCAACATAATATTTAATTTTTATCTATAAGAAGAATCCATAATCCCTACTTACTGCTTGCATAGTTTTAAATTTCTATTCAAATAATTTGTGAGGGGTACATGTATAGGTGCATTTCCAAGTCTGATATGGGTGCAGTTTTAAAGTATTGGCTGGTGCTATTTAATATGAGTTAATATAACAGATTAATTCTTTATTCCTAGTAGCTTGCATTGCATATGTCAGGGAGAAAGATGAGTAGTTATATGAATATTTAGCATTCAAAGTCTATGAAACTTGCAATTAATAGAAATAAGCCTGCATGCAAGGTTTTTTTCTGGTTCAGGATCACTGAAATTAGCCAAGAAATTAACCTTCTGCCTGCATAATGGTCACACAGACTGGCAACTATTTGCAGAATGAAATTATACTTGGACTTAATCATATGCTCTTTTTAAGGTTTTTTTTTAGTTCACAGTATGTTGATGCCATTTACTGCCTGTTCTACTTAAGAGTGGTGGGGGATAAATCTTCTTGTGCCTTTTTCTGTAAAGGCTTTGCTGAGAAAAAGATATCTAGGACTTGCACAGAAAACTAATTAATATTTCAGCATTAGGTTCTTCAAGGGAAAGAACTGCATAAAAAGTGCATTATTTATTGCTGATTTTTGCCAGACATGATGTCACTTGACATTCCCAAAGTAGCAAACACAGAGATAAAGAGAATACAGTTATAGACACGATGGTACTGCAGTTACAGCTATGCTTATATACATTGCCCTTCTGAAAAATACTGATAGATTTTTTATTTTCCTATTTCATGGAGAACCTGTTACCGCTCTTAGCACATTGGTATCAAATCACTCTCCAAACATGGGCCTGCCTGTCTGTTATTCTCTGTGTGTGCATGTGTGATTGGCTCTTTATTTATTGTTGATGGCAGCTGTTTCTCTTCTGTAAACCACTTCTCCCACATTTATGTTAAGAGAAGAAAACACCAAAAAAAGCAATTTATCCAAAGCACAAGCATTATGATTTATTTCTTTATATAGATGATTCTTGTCCTTTTGTGTGTTCAGTAGCAAGAAATAAATAGCTTGGGTCAAATGATGCTTTGATTTAATTGTTCATAGAAAAACTAGGCAGAGTTTTAACTGTACCAGACTGATCTGAGCATAGTCATCTGTAGGATATTTAAACAGATCTGTTCCATTACTTTCCCTGGCCTTGTTTTGGAAGTAGCACAAATGTAACTTTTTTCACTAACCATCTAGATTTACAAATGTGATAGAACATTTTACAAGAGGTTTAATTCCTCTGCATGTCTATAAAATGTCCTTACTCATAGATACTACAACTTTTACTTAACCCATATTCACAGAAGATATTAAAAGTATTTCAAATATCTTTTTTGTTTGTTTGTTCTGGATATCTCAAGTAATCTAAGTGAAACAGACGGGGTAAATAAATTTTGGTGTCACTGAAGAATGGTGCATAAGGAAATTTCTGCTCTTTGGGCTGCTGTTAATAAGTTTTCATGTTCTTTTTCAATTTTTAAAAGGTAACACTGAGATTTTTCTTATGGGTTAACTGCTTGTCCTTTAGCCTTAGGGCTTTATGGTAGAAAAGGCTTATTCACCTTTTGTCAGTATGCAGAGCTCTTATTGGTAATGAAATTAAATGTGTAAAGTTTTTCCCATAGAATTTCCTCTGATAAGAATTCAATGTATATCTGGAGAAAATTCTGGGATTAATTATCAAATTAATGACAGATACTGCATGGTGTACATGAGAACAATAACGAAGGCAAAATCTCTTGTGCTCAATATTCGTGTCATTAAAATTATAATGAAATACTAAATGTTATATTCTTTCAAATAAAATTGTCATTTCCCTTTACAAGAAATGATATTTTTCTTTTAAAAAACAAGAGGAATTTGTTACTCATGAAATTCAATATATTCTTAGAGGTATAAAATAGGAACATGCTATGATAAAACCCAGTATGAGAGGTGGAATTCCACTGATGGAAGGTAAANTGTTGATGCCATTTACTGCCTGTTCTACTTAAGAGTGGTGGGGGATAAATCTTCTTGTGCCTTTTTCTGTAAAGGCTTTGCTGAGAAAAAGATATCTAGGACTTGCACAGAAAACTAATTAATATTTCAGCATTAGGTTCTTCAAGGGAAAGAACTGCATAAAAAGTGCATTATTTATTGCTGATTTTTGCCAGACATGATGTCACTTGACATTCCCAAAGTAGCAAACACAGAGATAAAGAGAATACAGTTATAGACACGATGGTACTGCAGTTACAGCTATGCTTATATACATTGCCCTTCTGAAAAATACTGATAGATTTTTTATTTTCCTATTTCATGGAGAACCTGTTACCGCTCTTAGCACATTGGTATCAAATCACTCTCCAAACATGGGCCTGCCTGTCTGTTATTCTCTGTGTGTGCATGTGTGATTGGCTCTTTATTTATTGTTGATGGCAGCTGTTTCTCTTCTGTAAACCACTTCTCCCACATTTATGTTAAGAGAAGAAAACACCAAAAAAAGCAATTTATCCAAAGCACAAGCATTATGATTTATTTCTTTATATAGATGATTCTTGTCCTTTTGTGTGTTCAGTAGCAAGAAATAAATAGCTTGGGTCAAATGATGCTTTGATTTAATTGTTCATAGAAAAACTAGGCAGAGTTTTAACTGTACCAGACTGATCTGAGCATAGTCATCTGTAGGATATTTAAACAGATCTGTTCCATTACTTTCCCTGGCCTTGTTTTGGAAGTAGCACAAATGTAACTTTTTTCACTAACCATCTAGATTTACAAATGTGATAGAACATTTTACAAGAGGTTTAATTCCTCTGCATGTCTATAAAATGTCCTTACTCATAGATACTACAACTTTTACTTAACCCATATTCACAGAAGATATTAAAAGTATTTCAAATATCTTTTTTGTTTGTTTGTTCTGGATATCTCAAGTAATCTAAGTGAAACAGACGGGGTAAATAAATTTTGGTGTCACTGAAGAATGGTGCATAAGGAAATTTTATAGACATGCAGAGGANACAATAACGAAGGCAAAATCTCTTGTGCTCAATATTCGTGTCATTAAAATTATAATGAAATACTAAATGTTATATTCTTTCAAATAAAATTGTCATTTCCCTTTACAAGAAATGATATTTTTCTTTTAAAAAACAAGAGGAATTTGTTACTCATGAAATTCAATATATTCTTAGAGGTATAAAATAGGAACATGCTATGATAAAACCCAGTATGAGAGGTGGAATTCCACTGATGGAAGGTAAATATTCTTAGACAGAAAGTGATTATTATCTCAGTGATCTTCAGAAAAAACAGCCATAAAGATATGTGAATGCTTGACTTTGGGTCCTAAATACAAACTCACTGTCTAATGTAGTTGAAAGAGGAGCCTTTCCTAGTAACATGAATATTACATGTGGAAGTAACTGATTATTGATTGAAAAGTACTTAGGGGAAAAATAATCTTATTTGGCATGTTTACAATAGGCTAAGGTAACATTTAAGTAAATACATAAATAAGTAAATAAATAAAGTTATTCTTCCCCATTCAATACAATGGAAACATTCAAAACTGTATACTGGAAATATTCAAATGTATAGTCCTTCTAAATGTTGACAAATATCTGCAGGGTGGGTGTCAAGTAGAAAGAGCCAGTCTCTTCTCAGTGGTGCCCTGTCACAGGGCAAGAGGTGATGGCAGCAGGTGAAACACAGGGAGTTCCACCTCAACATGAGGAAAAACTTCTTAACTGTGAGAGTGACAGAGCCTGGAACAGGCTGCATAGAGAGGCTGTGGAGTCACCTTCTCTAGGGACTTTGAAGACCCACCTGGATGATCTGTTCCTGTGTGGCCTGCCCTGGGTGTTCCTACTCTGACAGGGGCTTGGACTTGATGATCTCCAGAGGTCCCTTCCAACCCCTGATATTCTATGATTCTATGATAAATGTGTAGTAGAAAATGCAGTCTATAAAATACACTAGGAAAATTGTCAGTACATTTTGTGACCTTCACAAGGATAAGAACATAGAGAAGGTCCTTCTGGATGCCCTTCCATTCTATGATTCTACCATTCTATGGTTCTATGATAAATGTGTAGTAGAAAATGTAAAGACATTAATGTGAGTAGCAAAGACATTCTGGATCTTATTTTTGTGAAGGCCACAAAATGTATTGATAATTTTCCTAGTGTATTTTAGAGACTGCACAATGCACTGGTGCTAAAAATCCATAGTTGTCATTATTCAATATTTGAGAATTACATATTTTGTAATACAATTTATCAGCCTTGTTAGAGAGGAGAGCTACATCCTCCTCCATGTTACCAAAAGCACACTGAAGAGAGACCTGAATCATTGTAATACTGGAAGTCCATTGTAGACCATGTAATTGCCTCTCAGATACCAAGATAATTCCCTGTTGAAAGCATTCATCTATTTTGGGTGAGTATTTAGCTTGCTTGGAAACTATTTTATCCTATTTAAATTTACTTGTGCTTTAGATGTTCTCTTTAGAGAGTGGAGAGATCACATTATATTCTCAGACACACAGGAGACATAAATCTCTTTTATGGACTTCTTGTTTCAGAACCTATCCTAATTTATATAGCCTTAGTCATATACAGATCTAGTCAGGGCTTTTTGGTTCCAGCTGGTTATTTATTTATTTATTTTTTATAGACATAGCAACAGTGCAACATTATGTAGAAAGCAACAGAAATTAGTTATACAGGTATAAAACACTAAAGAACTTAAACTGACTTTGGACAAAAAGATCTAATTGGGACTTAATTCAATACAGTTTTTCTCAAACACAGTCTTCAGAACTTTATTCAATTGTGCTTAAGAGGATTTAACACAAATGTAATTATGGATCAAGACTCTCTAAATCACTATTAGTAATATGAAAAATAACCCTTGTACCTGTCATTCTCAGCTTATTAACAATAAAAAGCTTTAAGTGAATCAATGTAACAATCACAGTCAGCTTGCTGGTACTGCCCATCATAAGCAATGCATATATTTCAAGGCACATGCTATTTTCATTTGCAGCCTTTTTTTAGATTATTGGTAATCAGAGGTAGTTCTAAACAATCATCTCCATACCATAGGCAGTTACCAAAAGAGAAAAATATATGTCTTAATTTCCTCTGGATCCTCATTTTCTACTATCAGTGGCCTACATCTTCAAGAAGATTGCTACATCTTTGACTAGAGGTTGCATAAGTTTGATAAAATGCTGTTGATTTCAGTCATCTCATGAATTTCCAGATACCAAGTTGAGTGGTGCTGTCAATATGCTAGAGGGATAGGAGGCCCAGGTGAACCAAGTCCTGCATTTGGGCTGCAACAATCCCCACTATCGATGCAGGCTGGGGGATGAGGTGATAGAAGGCAGCCCTGCAGAAGAAGACTTGGGGATGCTGGTGGGTGAGAAGCTGGATGTGAGCAAACAGTGCAGAGGCCAATTGCATCCTGGGCTGCAACAGGAGAAATGTGGCCAGCAGATGGAGAGAGGGGATTCTGCCACTTTGCTTTGCTCTGGTTGTACCTCAACTGAAGTACTGCATCCAGCTCTGGAGCCCTCAGCACAGGAGGGCCATGAAAAAAATCACAGGGCTGAACATCTCTCCTATAAGGAAAGGCTGAGGGAGCTGGGGTTGTTCAGCCTGGAGAAGAGAAGGCCCCAGGGAGTCCTAATAGCAACCTTCCAGTGCACTGAGAGGGTAGTTAGGCGCTGGAACAGGCTGCCCAGGGAGGTGGTGGAGTCACCATCCCTGGAGGTGTTTAAAGAACGAATAGATATGGTGTAGTGGTGAGAGAAGTGCTAGGACAAAGGTTGGACTTGATGACCCTGGAGGTCCTTTCCAACCATATTGATTCTGTGATTCTGTGAGGGGGCCTGACAAGAAGGTGGGAAAGGGGCTCTTCACAAAGGCCTGGAGTGACAGGATGAGGGACGATGTTTTTAAACTAGAGAAGAGTAGATTTAGATTGGATGTTAGAAACCAATTCTTTACCATGAGAGTGGTAGAACACTGGAATATGAAGCAGTCGAGGTCCCATCCCTGGAGATATTCATGGTCAAGCTCAATGAGGCTCCGAGTAACCTGCTCACTGCAGGGGGCTCAGACTAGGTGACCTTTAGCAATCCCTTCTGGCCCAAACTATTCTATGATTTTATGAGGCATGTGTCTGGCCTGGGGCTTCCACAAAAATTAAGTTTTTGATATAATTACATTTTAAGACAGACCACATTCATATGACCACATACTTGAAGGGATCCTACAAGAAAGCTGGTGAGGGACTCTTCACAAGAGTATCCAGCAATAGGTCAAGGGGAAAATGGTTTTAAAATGAGTAAAAATAGGTTTAGGTTGGATCTTAAGGAAAAGTTCTTCAGTATGAGGGTGGTGAGATTCTGAAATTGATTGCCCAGAGGGGTTGTGGATGCCCCCTACCTGGAAGTGTTCAAGGCCAGGTTGGATGAGGCCTTGAACCTAGTCGAGAGGTGCCCCTCCCTGCCCATGGTGGGGAGGTTGTATTACATGATCTCAAAAGGTCCTTTCCAGCCTAAGCCATTCTATGATATGTTTGATGATTTTAAGTAGTTTTTAATTTCTTAAGGAGTGCCTGTTATGCACTGTTTAGGCTATTTGTGGCATAAGAATCTACCTACAGAAATGAAAACAATCCTTTCATTTACTTAATTACTTTATTATATCTTAAAAAATAAAATCAGGAAATGCTGCTATTTTGTATCTGTAAATGAAATGGTCTGTGAAGGTAGGGAGTTGAAAATGGAAGTTTTGAGAGTTTCAGCTCATTCCTGGAAACATAAACTGTGAAGAACAGGGAGAAAACAATACACCTGACAGCTCCAATTATGGTGCCCTGCAGAGCTTAACTGCCTACTTCAAACCTTCCCACAACTTTTACTGAGGGACAGTGGAGCGATAAATATTCTGAAGGTTTGTCTTGTTTTACTAAACACTCTATGTAATTTGTTCAATTTAATGGAAAAAAATCCATAATATTTCTGTCTTACAAAAGCAAAAGCATTTTTGAAACTAGTAATATATTTTTGATCATCTATTACACAGTAAAACATCAAATTCTATTGAACTTATGTGGGGTGGATGTTTTTTTTAACATTTGTTTTGGTGTACTATGTCTGAATTTGTCTAAAGTATTCCTTTTAATACACAGTATTAACATTCCTGAAAAGAAAACTTAAAAGCAGAAAGGTCATCAAACTGTTGGGCAACATAATAATAATGTAAATCCAATTACACTAATAGCTCTGCATTAGAACATTTTTTTAATGCATTTACAGGGCTCAAACAAACCACACCAGAGTAAGAGTAGACTCCTTCTCATAGTTGAACCTGTAGCCATTCACCAAAAAACCCCTGTGATGCACCAGGTGATCAGAGCACCATACAGTGTCAAAGTGCAACATAAAACTTATCAGTGAACTCATAGAAAAAATGCATATCATGCCACCACTATAAATATTCTGTTTTTAAAACACTGTTACTGATATTCTAGGATAAATTACAATAGTGTTAAAAGGTTTCCTGTCTATTCTAAGCATAAGATGTAATTTAGGAACACCTGGCAAGAATATTTAAAGGAAGGAGTAAACTGATAGTAAAAGCATAGAAAATATAAACGATTCTTTATATTATCTGGGAAGGTAAAATGTTCCTTATAGAACAAATGAGAGGTGTGCAAAGGATCACTTTGATACTAACCACTATTACTTAAATCCCTGCTTACAGTGAGCTGATCTCTCTATTTAATTTTTCACTTTGTGGATTTGGCACTTCAATCAACTTCCAATTTCTCCTTTATAATTAATAATAATGGAAATAGGTGGTATTTATTCATAAAAATCCTGAAGAAATAATTCCATTTTTAAACGCTGCCCTTCACAATCTTGGATATTTTCCTTTTTGCCATCCCTGGGGTGAAAGCCTTGCTGTGTAATGGACACATCAACAGCCTGGCTATGAAAGGGAACACTAATCACCCACTTACTGTGTGAATCTGAGCAAGGCAATTTACTGCAGTGCCTGTCTCCTTTCCTTTGACTGTGTGTCTGATCGTTTCATAAAGGAATCCCAGACTTGTGGGAGTTTTCTAATGGATACATACTCATTCAGTTCTATTCCTTTTAGTAAAAAATCAAGTAAAGGAAGCAGGAGACCTGCATGGATAAGCAAGGAGTTGCTGGAAAAGCTCACACAGGGGGAAAGAAGTTTACAGTGTGTGGAAAAAGGGACTGGACACCTGGGAGGAATATAGGAACATTACTAGAGAATATAGGGATGCAACAAGGAAGGTCAGGGTTCTCTTGGAATTAAATCTGACAAATAATGTAAAAGACAAGAAGGGCTTCTTCAAGTACACCAGTAGGAAAAGGAAGAGTAGGGAATATGTGGGTCTGTTGCTGAATGAGGTGGGAGAGACAGAGAATAAAGAGAAGGTGAAGTTACTGAATGTTTCTGTGCTTCAGTTCTGCTTAGACCA
>VYZU01062553.1:4259-26009 GCA_013401355.1 Ceyx cyanopectus | reverse complement strand
CAGCGTTTCCACGTGGGAGCAAGGAGAGGCAGATGGCTGTGGTTCTTTTCCACATGTACAGGGGGAGGCATTAAGCAGAGGAGTTGTCTGGAAGGTATGGTGAGGGGTTGGCACTGGAAAGCCCCTAGTTCAACCCAGCTGGGCTCAGCACGTTGCAGCATTACAGCTGCAGTGCTCTGCCACAGAGGTTCTTGCAGCTTCCAGGCAGGTGAGAGCTTGTTATGTTTACTTATAGATAATGTGAATTCAGCTGGGACAGACTGTACAAAGTGATAATTAGGTAAAATGCTGATAATGAACAGACTGTAATGTGCTGTGCCTTTGGATTCAAAGCTAATCTCCATGCATTGCCATGGTTTATAGCCAAGGAGCAATCAGAGATCAGAAGTGAACATGATTCCATGATTTTAAGCCTGTGAGCACTGGCCATTTTTCCTCTCTGTGCGATGCCTGCCATTGTACAAACCCATGCAGCTGCCCACAATGGATCTACAGGACTGGAATGATTGACATCTTCTTACCCAGCAGTGGATATATGTTAACCCTGTGCCTGACATCAAGAAGCAACACTTAACCTGAGGGGTCAGGACCATGAAGGGAAGCTAGAGTTACAGTGGAAACATTTTTTCTCCCAGTTTGGAGAGATCTTTTCAGTCTCCAGCTCTTGATGCAAATTCACAGTGTGAGCTCGGGTAAGACACCTCCTTTCCCTTCGCATCACCTCCACACGCAGAGAACTGAGAAATCCTTTACCTGATTGTTCTGATCTGTGCGCCCTTCAGGCACTGGGCACTTCAGGGTTATCCTTAGCACAAGGGCCAGCTCCCAGCACCGTTTTCTGGTCATTGCCAAAGTACAATTGCTAAAGCATACCCAGTGTAAGCATACTTCTGTTGATCACAGAATGGTTTGGGTTGGAAGGGACATAAAAGATCATATCCAGTGGCTCAACCACAGTGTTGATTTTTTTTTTAACTCCTGCTTGACTTGAGAGGCAACAAAGAGACTAAGCTGACTCCAAAAACCTTTTACAAGTTTTACATCTAGGACTTGATTTGCTTTGCTAGAGAAGCACATCAACTCCAGGAGCATGGTCACATTGGCTGTACACCAGCCGAACAAAACCCCAGTCAGAGTCAAATCGTGCTTGGTGACACTCACAAGGAAGAATTTAGTTTTAAAAGTTCACAGAGAGAGATACCAGTTTGGCAGAGTCTAACAGAGGTGCTTTGAGAGCAGGTGCATTTGTGAAATTTTTCCTTCTGACTTATCACATTATCAAACAGCTGGAGAACATGAACCCTTCACAGCCAAATACCTTCCCACCAGACCCATTCCTCACCCTCCTCCATCTGCCACCACCATGGGGCATGCAAAATCCAGACCCACTCAGTTCCTCATGTTCACAGACTTTGAATCAATGCAAACACATGCAGTGAGGTGACTGCAAGCATCAGGGTTCATGAAGAACCATCAGGAAGAGTGCAGGCTGACCAGCTTAGAAGATTTATGTTTCTGTTGCTCTGTACTTGATGTTAACTGCCAAGAAATCAGGTGGGGATTTTCAGAGGAGCTCTGGGGTTGCATACAATAATCATGAAATCCACAGGGACACACTCAGTGTCTGGCAGAGCCTGTGCCAAGGCTGCTGTTCATATCTGACTCATCTCTGCCCACTTGATGTCTTGTCATGTCATGTCATGTCATGCGTATAGATCTACCTGCTGTGCAGATACAATAATCTATTTTGGCCACTGAAAGCAGAAGATGCAAAGACCTGCAAGGCCCATGGAGTTTAATTCCTGGTATTTCCGAGATTCAGACCTTGCCATGCTGGAACTGTTGGGACACTAGGAGTTTACTGACAGTTTCATGAGTCTGTGACTGAAGTTTGCCTGTGCAAGACACACTTGGCAAATTCTCCCCAGTGGCATTTTAGTTACCAAATGTGGCAAGTGTAGCCAGAAGAAAAGGAGACTCAGGGGAGACCTTCTCAGACAAGTGGGCTCAGTCTCTTCTCCCAGGGAACAAGCATTGATAGGATGGGAAATGGCCTCCAGTTGCACCAGGGAAGGTTTAGGTTGGACCTGAGGAACAATTTATTCCCCACAAGAGTTGTGAAGAACTGTTCCAGGCTGCCCAGGGCAGTGGTGGAGTTCCCATCCCTGAAGAGGTTTCAAAGCCCGGGAGATCTGGTGCTGAGGGTCATGGTTTAGTGGTGACCTGGCACTGCTGGGTTAATGGTTAGACTTGATCTTAAAGGTCTCTTCCAACTAAAATGATCCTATGATTTTATGACTCGGAATAAAACATCTGCTTTTCAACCACACAAACTCCACATACTCAGACTGCAGTGAATCATTTCTCCTTAGTTTGACAGCAGACATGGCTTAGAAGTACTACCACGTGACAAGACACAAAACCTCAAAAGAAAGTGATTGAAATATCTTGAATAGAGTCATAAAAAAGAGCAGTAATTAACAGAAACAATGTTCTTGTCATGCTGCCTTAATAATGAAGTGAATTTGAAATGCAAACTATCTCTGATGAAGAACATGTACAGATTCTTGGTATGTTTAATGATAATCAGCCAGTGGACATTCAGCCTGATTTTCTAGAGAAGCTGATGTACCTGACATTAATCTCAGGTCTGGATATGTCTCTGGTACTGCAGCTGGGGAGGGTCATGCAGACAAACATAAAACTTCACTCTCAGTGAGGGGCCTGGATCGAAGGCACCCATTTACGCACACAGAGAGGTAAAAAACTGAGCCTGTCACATGTGTACACTCTGGATCAGGCTTGACCTCCTGAATGAGACCTTTGGCCTGACTGTTCACTTGATACAGTCCAAGCTTTTGCACCTGTGCTCTGGGCAGTTAAGAATGGGTAGGCCTGAGCAAGCTCACTCTAACACCAGCAGCAGAGAAACCTCAAGGTTTAGTTTTTCTAAATAAAAAGTGTAGAATTTTGAAGAAAATCCAGCATTACAACCAGAGAGCCTGCTGTTAATCTCACAGCATAGATACATCTAGAGCCACTGGGCAATTTGCTCAAGATGATCATGAGTAACCTCAGCAAATCAGAAAAGTAAGTCAACAATCCTACCCTGGAGAGTCTGATGATGATTGTATCCACCTCTGCCAGCAGTGACTGCACTGGAGCACTGCAGGACTGAAGAGTGGTGAGTTAGAATAGGGCGACACAATCACTCCTTCTGCAAGACCTGTAGGAAAGGCATCTCCAGAGCCATTTAACATTCTTGGAGCTGCTTCAGTAGTTAACAGTAGGTAACTGAAGGACTGCTTGCTTTAGATCTGAGAAGCTAATGCTGTCTCCAGTAAGTGCAAGTAATGATAACAAAGCTCTTCCTAGAAAAAAAATCTACTTGTGACAGAATCTACAACTTCTATAATAAAGCTTTTCACTCCTAAAAGTGGTATTAAGATCTGACTTTGGTTGTATCCAGTACACACATCCCTAGGTTGTGATGCCCTCTGAGATGAGGCACCTCGGACTATTGCACAGACACTTCCAAAGCTCTAAAACCAGTGTACAAAACTTTCTTTGAGAAACAGCAATGTAAAAATCCTCAGTGAATATCAGCATTTCCAGCACTTAAAGAATTTTCAAGTCTTATAAAAAAACAGAGGAACTGAAGATAAAAATGCTCAAATTACATTGACTTGAGAACTTCAGCTCTTTGTTCTGGTCTTGTTCAGAGAGGAGAAAGCAGAATTAAACTCAGAAAAAAAAGCCATATTTGCAATTTATCTACGTAATAGGTTCCAGCAAAAGTAGTGGCACATGAAATTCCCCACACAAGTGCCTCATCCAGATCTCAGAGAGACTTTTGCTGGTGGTCAGAATCACTCATTGCTAACAAGAATGCCAAGGAGAACTAAATTAATGCTTCTTTTTCTGCTTAAGTGAAACACAGACCCGCAGGCAGTAATTTCCCTGTGCTGCTTCTGACCAGGGCTCTAGTGGAATCAGCATCCCGAAGCTGCAGTTCCACTCCACATAAACAGTGGCAGAAGCAAAATGTCTTCCACTGAAATAACTCAGGTAAGTTGCACCCGTGACTGTGTCAGTGCAGATGAATTATGGACATGCTGCAGGTCTCCTCTTGAAGACCCCACTAGAACAAGTGTTGACAGCAAAAGGGAAATAAATGTTCTGCAATGAGAAATTATATTGCCTTTCTAAGGCTTTGTATTAAGTCACTTCAGAATCTGAAAGGTTTTCCTCAGATGGTACTTCTCCCAGTAGATAATCCTCAATTTTCCACTCAAAGCATTAGGTGTTCTCCACAAGACACTATCCTCTTACAACTCACAAAAACTGAGCAGTGCCAATGCCCTTGAATGACAACAGGGTCTTCTTACGTTTAAGGCTATTCAGATAATTTCAGCATATCCCTCTAAATAAAGGCAACTAGAAACACCTAAAATACCTGGCAGTAGCAGTTCTGTGGTGGAGTGCTGCTTCATGATCTGCCTGTCTTCCACTTCACTATCGGAACCTTCATCCTCTCCAATCTCTATGTCAGAATCATCATCATCTGGTAAAAACAAAAACAGATGATAAGTATCACTCAAACCAAAACTCAGAACAGCAATTGGAAACAAGGGATGCCGACAGTCTCTACCTTTGTTCAAGTCCAAGATTAATTAAAAATTCAGCAGCAGACAAAGCACTGGCTCTACTAACAAGCACAGGGAAAGAGCCAATGTCCACATCCTCAGGAAGACATCCTTCCACACATAAGTGCTGAAGAAGTACACAACATAAACAATTGTCTTGGGACAACCCTCAGGTTCATAGAGTCATGGAATCATAGCCTAGTTTGGGTTGAAAAGGACCTTTCAAGGTCATCTAGTCCACTCGCCCTGCAGTAAGCAGGGAAAGCTACAATGAGAGTAGGCTGCTCATAGCCCCATCCAATATGGCCTTGAATGGTTGCAGAGATGGGGGCATCAACCACCTCTCTGGGCAGCCTGGACCAGGTATCACCACACTTGGTATAAAAAAATATTTCTTCCTTCTCTCCAGTCTGAATCTTCCTCTTTTAGATTAAAATCATCACCTCTTGTCCTGTCACAACAGGCACTCCTAGAAAGTCTGTCCCCATGTTTCTGACAGGCTCCTTGGAGTCCTGAAAGGCCACAAGAAGGTCTCCCTGGAGCCTTCTATTCTCCAGGTTGAACACCCCAAACTCTCTCACTCTATTTTCACAGCAGAGAGGTTCCAATTTTGGTCACTGTGGTCTTCTTCTCTTTACTTGCTCCAACAGGTTCATGGAGGTTTCAGAAGGTTCTTTACAGTTGTGCTATAAAGGTGCAGTTCTAAATACACTCTCTGGGGATGAAACGTATGTATGGTCAGAAGGTGCTATTTCCACAACTGATTTAAATATAAATATATTTCAAAAGCACTTGGAAAGTGTGGCCTTATTAATGTATTTCCTAGTCTTTTTTCCATTGTAAAAGTAAATCAGTGAGCCAGATCCTCAGCTCCTAGCATCTCATGAATGCTGCTCACTCATGTTGAGGTGAGCCCCTCTACACCAGCTGATCCCACAGCTCATAGCTGGTGCTTCTGGTGTCTCTGCCTCCACAAGCTTATGGAAAACCAGCTATGCTATGACAAACCCAACAAGAAGGTCACCATCCAGCACAACAACAGTAGCAGTTAATTAGAGAAAATAGGCAATTCTTTCCCAGATACATTTAATTACATGTCTGAGATGAAAATGGAAATAACTAGTTTAATTACGATTAGTAATGAGCTGACACATCTTTGCAATATTTAATTAACAGATAATATACAAATATTGGATGTGTTTCCATAATCACAGAATCACAGAATGTTAGAGGTTGGAAGGGACGTAGAAGATCATCTAGTCCAACCCCCCTGCCAGAGCAGGATCACCTAGACCAAGTCACCCAGGAACAGATCCAGGTGAGTCTTGAATGTCTCCAGAGATGGAGACTCCACAACCCCCCTGGGCAGCCTGTTCCAGAGCTCTGTCACCCTCACTGTGAAAAAGTTTTTCCTTGTGTTTACCCTAAACCTCTTGTGCTCCAACTTAGTCCCGTTGCCTCTTGTCCTGTCATTGGATGACATTGAGAAAAGTCTGGCTCCATCCTCTCTACACTCACCCTTAACATATTTATAGACATTGCTGAGGTCCCCCCGCAGTCACCTCTTCTCCAGGCTAAAGAGCCCCAGCTCTCTCAGCCTCTCCTCATAAGAGAGATGCTCCACTCCCTTAATCATCTTGGTAGCCCTGCACTGGACTCTCTCCAGTAAATCTCTGCCGTTTCTGAATTGAGGTGCCCAAAACTGGACACAGTACTCGTGGTGGGGTCTCACCAGTGCAGAGTAGAGGGGGAGGAGAACCTCTCTTGACCTACTGGCCACACTTCTCCTAATGCATCCCAGGATTCATTTGGCCCTCCTGGCCGCAAGGGCACATTGTTGGCTCATGGCCACCCCCTGTCCACCAGGACCCCCAGGTCTCTTTCTCCAGAGCTGCTCTGTAATACATCAGTCCCCAGCCTGTACTGATACATGGAGTTGTTCTTCCCCAGATGCAGCACCTTACACTTGCTCTTGTTAAATTTCATTAAATTTCTCCCTGCCCAGCTCTCCAGCCTGTCCAGGTCTCTCTGGATGGCAGCACAGCCTGCTGCTGTGTCAGCCACTCCTCCCAGTTTGGTGTCATCAGCAAACTTGCTGAGGGTGCTCTTTACCCCCTCGTCCAGGTCATTGATGAATATATTGAATAATATTGGACCCAGCACTGACCCTGGGGGGACTCCACTAGTCACAGGCCTCCAGCCAGAGTCTGCTCCACTGACCACAACTCTCTGAGCTCTGTCAGCAACTGAGCAGAACTGTGCTGAGCCAAAGTCCCAGGACACAGAAGCAGAGCATATTGCTGAAAATTTATTTAAATACAGAAGATAAAGGCAATCTAAACCCAGGCTTCTTATCAGGATTAAAGGGCAGACCAGTCCAGTGCTGAGTGTGATCCATCCCAACTAGAGCACTATAGTGTTCCACCATCCTCTATCCCTCATTGTATATGCCCAGAAGGTCCAGTTTGCAACAAAATATTCTTGTTATTCATAAAAAGGTGATAATTAGAAAATTTCTTTTAACAATATATAGAAAGAAACTTCTTGTGGCCCTAGGAGTAGTCACAACCACATCTGGTTATAGTAAAATTGCAAAACGTCAATTCTGGGGAGACAAGAGACATTCTTTACGGAGAAAATGTAGATTTTTCTTAATATCATCATAAAGCTATGAAGATAATAAACTACTACAAATTCCCACATACTAGTTTGTGGAGTACAGAACACATCCTAATGGAACTGATTTATGAGATTTGCATGGGTTTATGTGAAATTATTAGACTTTTCATAACATACTGCTACTCAGCAATCCATGTGCCCAAACGTAGGCCAATGCTGGCAGCTTCCTGGAGCTCAAGATTGGTACTTTAATGAACTCTTGTATTTTTATGATGAAAAGGTAATCATGGAACAAGTCTATAAACTCTGTTGGACCCATTAGCCTGATGCAGTGATTTACTGCATGGAAAATACTGGAAAAACACCAGACTATCTGAGAAAGAATATACTGGGATTTTAAGCTCCACTTGCCTTACATTGCAACATTTCCATTTCATAAAGGTCAACTAAATTAGTTTCATTTAAACCAGTCCACCTACAAAGATTACATCCTGGTTACAATTTAAAAGCTCTGTTCTCAGAAGATGAGATATTTGTTCCAAAGTGCACCTACAGTTTCCAGAAAGAGCCAGAGCAGATACCTGGACTGATAAATATTATATTTAAATGATTTAATTTTGGGTAATATGCAATACTCAAAAGAAAACCAGCATGATTTAACAACATACCAGTGATTTCATTGCAGATTTGTTAGCTTGCATAAATGTTCAAGTAAATGTATTCAACTGTAAAAAAGGAAGGTACTGTGGTGAAGATAACGAGCACAAAGGGCATAATTTTTTGGGATGATTTAGAATTAGATGTGTTGTTTAGCATGCTCCATTTCAGAATAAAAATCACTGCTTTGAAAACACAGGCACTGGATTCAGCAAGATGTTGGTTTTGGTGAAAAAGCTTCATGAGAAAAATCAAGTGGGCAACCATCAGCCACTAGATTTAAAAGGAAACTCATTTCATAAACAGCATGAAATTTTTGAATAGGAAAACAACCAAAAGGTGGAAGATTGGGATTTTAATGTGAATGAAGGGAGAGTAAAGTTCAGTACCTACTTCAAAGCCTCAGTTAGACCAAATGCATGCTATTGTCTCACCAAACTTGAGAGCATCAGGCTGTATATTAGCCTTAACACTTATATATTCACAGCTCTGCAATTTGAACAGAAAGAATCACTTTGATATATGAATTTCAGTAGGGAACATCCTTTGACCTTGGCACAAATCTAAGATCCTTCATCTGATCTTGAAGAAAAATTCATCCTGGTGCTGAGAGCTACAGACCAAGGTCCAGACACTTGAGGTTCTGATTAACTTGAGCAGAAAGCTTGGCCATTCAGACCTATGCACACTAGAACTGGGCAGTAACATCACAATGAACACCAACCAGTCAGTTGCAGAGGGAGGCCTAAGTGCTCTTTCTTACCACACTTGGTCATTTTAAAATGCTGCAGCATCCAAACTCATCTTTTGAACAGTAAGGATCATTAACCACTGCCCAGGGAAGCAATAGGTCTCTGTCACTTGAAATAAATGAAAATATCTCTCAACGATAAGCTTAATTTAAACTGGGATTCGTAGACTTGGCACAGGAAGTTGTTATGTTATTTTTTGGCCCATTTTTATAGAGAGGTCATATTCAGTGACTAGAACTACTTCTAATGATCTTAAAAGCCAAGGATCCATCTAAGTGCTATTAAATTAGAGCATGAATTTGCAATCATTTAACAAGCAAAGCACAAGACTATTGTGGATGAGTTCCAAATGCTTGGTACGAGAAGATGAATGGTCTGAGCATCATGCTGGTGACAGTGCTGAGCATTAGCAGTATCTTCCAGGCTTCTCAGCCTCGAGGGAATTACCCAGACACTCACTTCAAATGCCACAGTTGCTGCAATGGGGCTTGTTTATCTGCTGTCAGATTTTAAAGCATCAATTCTGAAGTAGAATGGGAATAAGAGCTTCAGTGCAGCAAACTGCAACAGCATTGTGTGATTTGCTGTCTGAAGCTCAACATCTGTTTGCTTGGGTTAACTGAGGAAATTGATAGAGTTCAGCAAAGAAAGAATTGGCCTAGGAAACACTTCGGTTGTGTATTGACCAGAACTGAATCTCCCTAGCACTATCAGTTAATCCTCTTGCTATTGCTGAACAATACTGGAACATTGTACATTTCAGAATTATCTTTAACATCTATTCATCCTACAGACCAAACACGAGGATGCTGGAGCCGCACACCAGGAAGTGACACCTCAGTGAAAACTGTGGTCTAACAGCAAATAGTTTTGCAAACTGAAATAAAGCCCCGGGCACAGCATTACCCAAAGGAAGTACTGAAAATGTTTTGAACAATTAAAATAGTTTATTTTTATACTGTTAAAGCAAAATATTTTACTTTTTAAAAACTACTGTTTATATAGTCTGCTTTTAAACTGAGAAAAATATCTCAAAAAGAAAGTCTGCGAGAAAATGCACGTGAAAAACTGCATTTAAAAAAAGTAAGAAAGATCTGTGATTAGTCTGAAAAAAAATGTATTTCAGTGTAGAAACTTTTCCACTTGTTACTTACTTTGCTCAGCAAACATGTTTTTTCAACCTTGGATGAACCTGAAAAGACACCTTGAATTTCTGCTGTGGTCAGTGACCTGTCCAGCCCTCTCCTCTCACATCAAACCATTATCAGAACAACTTTGCACCTCTTTACATCTGACAACAGTTCTATCAACAGCTTTCATCTAAGCAGCATCTAATATAATGTTTTAAGAGTCACTGTGCCATTAATCTCAAGGAAACCACACCCAGAGTTGCAGTCAATTGGCAGCTGTTGCTTTACACCAGCCTTGGTACAAGGGCAGCGCGTGGAGTGAAAAACACCACATGGGTAAGATGTGCAGTAAAGATTACAAAAATAACAGCAATTTACTTACCACAGATCACAAGAAAACATTTCTGTACTGCTGTGAACACTTAAATGACTATGTTTTCATCATGCAAATAAGAGGCAAAGCCCGATCTGTATCCAGAGTTCAACATCATTATGTAATTTTAAAATGGTTTCTCACATGACACAGCATTAGTTTGGTTTGGTTTTTGTTGGTTTTTTTTTTAGTGAAGTATCTTTAGGGCGATGCTCTGTCAGAAATAAAAGTTGATTTGCAANTGATATATGAATTTCAGTAGGGAACATCCTTTGACCTTGGCACAAATCTAAGATCCTTCATCTGATCTTGAAGAAAAATTCATCCTGGTGCTGAGAGCTACAGACCAAGGTCCAGACACTTGAGGTTCTGATTAACTTGAGCAGAAAGCTTGGCCATTCAGACCTATGCACACTAGAACTGGGCAGTAACATCACAATGAACACCAACCAGTCAGTTGCAGAGGGAGGCCTAAGTGCTCTTTCTTACCACACTTGGTCATTTTAAAATGCTGCAGCATCCAAACTCATCTTTTGAACAGTAAGGATCATTAACCACTGCCCAGGGAAGCAATAGGTCTCTGTCACTTGAAATAAATGAAAATATCTCTCAACGATAAGCTTAATTTAAACTGGGATTCGTAGACTTGGCACAGGAAGTTGTTATGTTATTTTTTGGCCCATTTTTATAGAGAGGTCATATTCAGTGACTAGAACTACTTCTAATGATCTTAAAAGCCAAGGATCCATCTAAGTGCTATTAAATTAGAGCATGAATTTGCAATCATTTAACAAGCAAAGCACAAGACTATTGTGGATGAGTTCCAAATGCTTGGTACGAGAAGATGAATGGTCTGAGCATCATGCTGGTGACAGTGCTGAGCATTAGCAGTATCTTCCAGGCTTCTCAGCCTCGAGGGAATTACCCAGACACTCACTTCAAATGCCACAGTTGCTGCAATGGGGCTTGTTTATCTGCTGTCAGATTTTAAAGCATCAATTCTGAAGTAGAATGGGAATAAGAGCTTCAGTGCAGCAAACTGCAACAGCATTGTGTGATTTGCTGTCTGAAGCTCAACATCTGTTTGCTTGGGTTAACTGAGGAAATTGATAGAGTTCAGCAAAGAAAGAATTGGCCTAGGAAACACTTCGGTTGTGTATTGACCAGAACTGAATCTCCCTAGCACTATCAGTTAATCCTCTTGCTATTGCTGAACAATACTGGAACATTGTACATTTCAGAATTATCTTTAACATCTATTCATCCTACAGACCAAACACGAGGATGCTGGAGCCGCACACCAGGAAGTGACACCTCAGTGAAAACTGTGGTCTAACAGCAAATAGTTTTGCAAACTGAAATAAAGCCCCGGGCACAGCATTACCCAAAGGAAGTACTGAAAATGTTTTGAACAATTAAAATAGTTTATTTTTATACTGTTAAAGCAAAATATTTTACTTTTTAAAAACTACTGTTTATATAGTCTGCTTTTAAACTGAGAAAAATATCTCAAAAAGAAAGTCTGCGAGAAAATGCACGTGAAAAACTGCATTTAAAAAAAGTAAGAAAGATCTGTGATTAGTCTGAAAAAAAATGTATTTCAGTGTAGAAACTTTTCCACTTGTTACTTACTTTGCTCAGCAAACATGTTTTTTCAACCTTGGATGAACCTGAAAAGACACCTTGAATTTCTGCTGTGGTCAGTGACCTGTCCAGCCCTCTCCTCTCACATCAAACCATTATCAGAACAACTTTGCACCTCTTTACATCTGACAACAGTTCTATCAACAGCTTTCATCTAAGCAGCATCTAATATAATGTTTTAAGAGTCACTGTGCCATTAATCTCAAGGAAACCACACCCAGAGTTGCAGTCAATTGGCAGCTGTTGCTTTACACCAGCCTTGGTACAAGGGCAGCGCGTGGAGTGAAAAACACCACATGGGTAAGATGTGCAGTAAAGATTACAAAAATAACAGCAATTTACTTACCACAGATCACAAGAAAACATTTCTGTACTGCTGTGAACACTTAAATGACTATGTTTTCATCATGCAAATAAGAGGCAAAGCCCGATCTGTATCCAGAGTTCAACATCATTATGTAATTTTAAAATGGTTTCTCACATGACACAGCATTAGTTTGGTTTGGTTTTTTTTGGTTTTTTTTTTAGAGAAGTATCTTTTGGGGGATGTCCTTTCAGAATTAAAAATTGATTTGAAATGTATGTTAGCAGAAAAAAAAAAAAAAAAGAACCAGGCTGTTGCAACTTTTATGTGATAAAATCACATAAAATCCCTAAGTTTTCTATTTTCCTAACACAGACCTGAACAATTCAGTATCCATTACAGGGCTCTTCTTCACATTAAATAGAATGTAGGTGTCTCTGGTGTTAGTTCAGACTGAAACTCAGCTGAGAGCTGTGCAGAATTCCTGCCACTTCTGCTGCAGAGACAGGAATTCTTAATTTACAACACTCTTTTTTATCAAACGAGCAGGAGATAAAGGTGAAAGGATCCAGACAATAAGAGAAGTGCATTGATTACAAAGGTATGAGTGCTTGCAAGGGTGGAACAGGTGCTGACTTTTATCAGTTAATGGTAACAAATTTATCACCAGACTCCAGCCTGTGCTGTTAGAAGAGCCTCATTAACTGTTTTGCGGCTCTTGGGCAAAGACTGATGAGAGTTTGAGAACCTTCCCTTCTCCTTGCAGGAGGCACTGGCCCCGTGATACACCTCTGTGTAGGAAAGCAATGACTGTTCACAGAATCACAGAATGTTAGGGGTTGGAAGGGACCTAGAAGATCATCTAGTCCAACCCCCCACTTGTAATAAGCCTCCTTTCCTCCAGATGCTTAGAGATGGCAGCAAGGACAAGCTGTTCCATCACCTTTCCAGGGATGGAGGTGAGGCTGACGGGCCTGTAGTTACCTGGGTCCTCCTTTTTGCCCTTTTGGAAGATTGGGACAACATTGGCCTTTCTCCAGTCCTCAGGCACCTCTCCTGTTCCCCAGGACCTTTCAAAAATTATGGAGAGTGGCCTGGCAATAACCTCTGCCATCTCCCTCATTACTCGTGGGTATATCCCATCAGGGCCCATAGACTCGTGGATGTCCAGTTTGCTCCACTGGTCTCTAACCCAAGCCTCTTCAATTGACGAAAGAACTTCCTCCCTCCAGAATTATTCTGTGGTCTTGGAGATCTGGGACTCCTGGTAGCTGGCCTTAGAAATAAAGACTGATGTGAAGGTGGCATTCAGTAACTCAGCCTTCTCTCTATCCTTGTTCACCAGGGCACCCACTTCATCCAGTAGTGGGCCCACATTACCTCAAGATTCTTTTGCCTCCAACATACATTTAGAAACTTTTCTTGCTGTCCTTGACCTCCCCTGCCACCTTTATTTCAAGGGAGGCCTTAGCTTTCCTTGCTGCATCCCTGCATCCTGTTCAAATGGAGCTCACTCCACCACCATGGACCTTCAGGATTCAGACAGAGAGTCTTGGGATGCTAGGAGCCATGAGGCCAGCCTGCCCACGTTCTGCTGAGAGGAGCTGCAAGGGCCATAAGCTAATTCTTCCATCTCCAGAACCCATTCCATGAGTAGGACCAAGTGTGAGCAGGTGGGGTTGGTCTCTTCTCCCAAGGAACAAGTGACAGGACAAGAGGAAACAGCCTCCAGTTGCACCAGGGGAGGTTCAGGTTGGACCTGAGGAACAATTTCTTCCCCACAAGGGTTGTCAAGGTGTGGCCCAGGCAGGCCAGGGCATTCGTGGAGTCCTCATCCCTGGAAGGGTTTCAAAGCTCTGGACATTTCAAAGCTATGCACCTATGCACCTTCTAATTCCTCCTGGCTTTTTTTTCCTGTTACAGATGTACTCGTGCTAGATTATATTATATGGTCCTGCTCTGGTAGGGGAGTTGGACTTGAAGATCTCCAGGGTCTCTTTCAACCCCTGACATCCTGTGTTCAGGCACTTGAGATGGAATCTGGCTTATGCTGCCTTCAAAAGGAACATGCCAGAGTCTCCCCTTGCTCTACACAGTGCCCCCATTTCTTGTCAGGCTGTCATAATTGCCATCATTCCCTGACAGACCTAGTTCAAAACGTCCCTCATAGGTGAGCAGACCTGTTGATAAGAGTTTTCTGCCCCACTTTTTCAGATGGATCTTATCCTGCCCCCAGAGTCATCTTCCTTCCTCAACAGAATAAAAAGGAACAAAACCTGTAGCATTGCCATCACTTTTTGTCAAGCATGACTATAGCCATATTCCAATTCAAATAATAAACTGGACATGAATTTAGGGTGAGATGATAGGAAACATCACCTTAAAGAACAGGTCTGGGTAGGTGAGTACCTTGTGCTCTCGTGAACTTTAGCTGTGCAACCCCATGTTGCATCCACTGAGCTTTCTGCCGAACCTCACGGCTCATTACCAGTTCTGTCACACTCTCTGCTCAAGCACTGCACAATTTCTCCTGTCCTCACATCTTGCCCCTGCTGACTGAGTGCCAAGACTCTATTATGAAAAACAAATGCCATTGTGTGCATGTAGCAAGAGCTAATCTCGGCTGCTTTGTTCTCTAACAAAGCAAGGAACAGCTGCTGAGATTAATAGGCAAGGTGAAGATGAGGCTGTTTAATCCATCATCAAATTGTTTCACTTTAAGAGTACATACTACAGAGCAGTCAGATTGCTGCTGTTCTCTAAAATCACTGTGAAAAAAACCCAAACCAACAAAACAAAACCAAACAGAAAACAGAAGGAAATGTATTTTTCCCATAGTGAATTCCCCTGTGAATATCTGTGAATAGTGAGATGAAAAAGTTACACATAGAGCTGTCCGGAGAGATTTCTGGGGTTGGGAGGATGTCTGAGAACAGAGAGGAGCAAAAAGAGTTCTTGACTAGGCAAGAACTGAAATGATAGCATACAAAACAAAAAAACTCAGCGAGCTCCAGTTCTTTTCCTGTTCTTTCCCAGAATTTTCCCCCCCAAACCATTTTTTCTTTTTTTTTCTTTTTCTTTTCCTTTTCTTTTTCCTTTTCTTTTTTCCTTTTCTTTTTTTCTTTCTATTCTTTTCTTTCAACTTAGTAGTAACCATGTTGTCTGCCAGCTGGCTGCAGAGCACAAATGTTTTGTATCTACAATCCAACTAGTGTTTTCTCTACAACTTTCCCAACAAAACTTTGAGGTTAACTTAAAAGAAAAGAAAAAGGAAAAGAAAAAGAAATTACAACAATAAAAGTGTTGTTTTAAATGATGCAATACTGCATCATTTTTGGGTTTTGAGCCTTTGCTGCTTTGCGGTCTGCAAGGGCAGAGTTGATTTCAATCTCATGATTTCAGCAACCTGATATTATTGTTTGAGACAATACTCAGCAGCATGAGGTGTATCCTAAAGGACTGGCAGACAAGAAATCATGTGGCTTCTTCTGATCCTGGTTCGCTTGCCCATACAAAAACACTGAATCAGTGGCACAGCTAGATGGCTGTGGGTTTACTGCTGAATGATATTCCTCATGGTGGCAAGCTGGTGTCTGTTTAAAACCCAAAAATTTCCAACCAATACTACACCCCTGGATCCTGCACATTTGTTTGTGCAGTTTGCATGTAGCTGTAATTGTGTACTGTTCTTTTAAAGAAACTATAAAAGCAGTCAATACATGAAAAAGGTATTTTTCAGGCCTTACTTTTGTATAGCTTTATGTAAAAAAGTTTCAAAAGCTGACTTCCATTCACCCTGCTGTAGGAACTCACTGTTGATGTTTCAGTAGTTCATACTGTTGCCAGTTGCTGCTGGAGTTTGCCTCTGTTAGTACCAGAGAGTTTATACAGAACAATTTGCATGGTTGTCCAAAACAGATTTTTGGAGAAGAATTTATTTGCAGTGTGGCCTTGTGAGAGGCACTAAGCTGGGTTTCTCACCAGGTACGTGACTTATATCCCTTCCCCTTACCACCCATAAGCATCTTCTCTGTAGGCTTTTTCAGCATGATTTTCAGCTCCCAAGACCTAGATGTTTATGTCAGGTTGTGATACATCATGCCAGACAGTCATCAGGCCTCTCTTTCCAGCACCTTCCCTCTGTGCTAGTTGGTCTTTGGTGGTTTGGTACTGCTTAGAGGTTGCTGATTTTCCTTTCTCATCTAGTGTACTATTCCCATACACATGGATACACATTTCCACCTGGTAGTGTAAAAAGATTGCTTCATTCTTCAACCATTTTCAGATGCTTTTCTTACACTCATCATTAGGAGGAATGCATGGCTGATTTTCAGCACACTGTTTTACCTGTTTTTATGCTTTATATCCTGATCCTTGGGCAAAATAAGTAGGAGCTCCCATGTGTCAAGACCTTCTTTTCATAAAATATTTTCAGTGCTGAAATCTTCTATTCTTATTCCATCTGTGAGTGCACTTGACTGTTATTATGGAACCATCCAATTAGCTACTTGCCTGGGCAATGTGGCAGCTTTTCTAATGTAGTTGTTTTCACCTCTTACAGGAGGCAGCAAACATGCTACATCTTATGCAGACCAGGCTGAAGTAGGCGGAACAGCTCCTGCTGAAGAATGGAAGTAAGTGGGATTTCTTCAGCAGAGAAATTGTTTAGTACTGGTTACTTCAGGTATAAGTATCTACTTAAAGTATGAAGCTGGGGGGACATGAGATAGATGACAGAGTCAACAGGCTGTATTAGAAGATGCATGGTTAAAAACTTTACAAGGCCAACAGTGAAATAGGGAACCTAACCTCTGTGAAACACTCATCTGCCTTGAAAATTCTCCCTGCAGTGTTGAGGGATGAGCAGTCAGGCTCTGAACACACTGGGCAATTGCAGTGAGCAGATTTTCTTAGAATAATGGACTGCTTTGGGTAGAAAGGGAGCTTTCAAGGTCATCTAGTCTAACCTCCATGCAGTGAGCAAGGACATCTGTAACTAGAGCAGGTTGTTCAGAGCCAAATCCAACATGGCTTGAATGTTTTCAGGGGTGGTTTTAGGCTTCATTTTAATATTATATAAACCTACATGGGCTCACTGTGGACACTGCACTTGTCCCGGTGCGATGGGATTGCTGCTGACAGGTTGGCCTGAGAACAAGCTTGGTTAGATGATCCTACTCAGCAAAATGCTTGTGTGTAGGTGAGTAGTCCCATGGGTTTATGAGGCTGCTTGACTTCCCTGTATGGCACACGTGCTGGTGTGGTGTTTCTGTCCCCAGCATCCTGCTCATATCCCGTGGCCTGGAGTTGGGGTCTCATCTTTGGGATGTCTCTATCACTTCATAACTTTCACAGATGAGAACCTCTCTACTTGAAATCCTCTTTAATATCACTGGTCTTCAGAGCAGAACCCATGTTTGCTTGATTGCATTTGCTTAATTTTAGTATATCTACAAATTATGAATGAAATGAAAATGGGGAGGGGTCCTTTTTTTTCCAAAGTTGCTCTTAATTAATTAGAATTTTAGCTGAGGATTAGAAGGGAATAATAACCTCTGGAGATTTTGTAGCAAGCTAATGAACCAGGCTCCTTTTGAGAGAAGCACCATCAAGAACTTCCTCATTAATTACCCCTGTGAATTTAATGCTGCACTATGTACGTTTTTATAGGGTAGCAGGGGAAAATAGAAGGGAAGTTAACTCTCAGGATCAGAGGGGGAGTTAATGAAAGCTGAAATAGAGTAAGGACATAAAAGTTGCACTTCACAGTTTATTTGCCAGCAGAGATTCTCAGAGCAAGCTCAAGAGAGAGGAAATTCACACATTTCTGCCTTTGATCTCATCTTCTTATGTGTGTGTAGTAAAAGTGAAAAAAAGAAAAAAAAAATTAGCTGAAACACAGGACTTGTAATATAAATTAACAGAATGTGAAATTGCTTCAAGGATTTACTTGAGTGAAAAAGTCCAAGTCCTGCTGACAGTTTCCAGGGCAAATAAATTCAAGAAGAGAGGAACGTCAATCATCAATAATTAGCAGCATGGAGCATAACATGAAAATTTGCTGATCTTTTTTCTCATCAGTGGAAAACTATTCAGTCATTTTGCATCTCTGAGGCAATATGAACCTTGCCTTTTATTAAGTGATTTAGCTGTCACCTAACATATTATTATGACTTGTAATGACCTAAAAATATTAACATAATATGTCTTTACTCAAGAACTTAATTATCATAATTAGTATTTATTCTAGTGGTAAGCACCAAGATCCTGTTGTGTAGTGCTGGCTCATTTATTGGCTGTTCCATAACTTGGAAAATCCAGTCATCTTTGTCAGCTCATCTGCCTTTATCTGCACACAGTCTGCAGAGCTGCAGAGGCATAACTGATACAATAAATTGGCTTTTGGAGACTGCTTCATAGAATCACAGAATCTTTCTGGTTGGAAGAGACCTCTGAGATCGTCAAATCCAACTGTTTCCCCAGCACTGACAGGTCACCACTAAACCATGTCCCTCAGCATCTCAGTGATTATAGAAATATGGTGAGACAGCCTCCATGGTTGGAGGGTGGCATGAGGTGGAATTAGGCACCCTAGAAAGGCAAGGCTGGGAGATGGTAAGGAGGGGCTGTACCTCTGCAAAGGAGCAGCCTGAATGCACCGAACATTGCCTTCTGATGAGTGATGAGCCCTTGGAGAGTTTATAGCTAAGGATCAGAGGACAAACTGCTGACCTACAAATCAACACAGATCATGCTGCATAAACTAACATTCATTTTAACCTTGAAGTTTTAAATGCTTGTTGTTAGCAAATCATCTCCAGTGAAAAAATCAATCGCAGAAGTCACAACTGCCTGTATCACCAGAGGGGTACCATCTCCTGTCTATAGTTACTTGACTGGGACTTTTATTTCCCTACAAAAGTTAACAAAATTGAAAATTTAAAATTCCCTTTCCATATCACAAGCTGTTGCACTCGTGAAACAGTGGAGAACCCCAGGAAAGATGGTTTACAGCTGTTTGGAGCCAGCAATAAACCAGGGCCCTGGCCTGCTGGCACAGAGGTAGGTTTTGCACCTTGAGATTGTTCTTCTTCGAGTGATGATGCCACCTCAGTAATTACAAAGTCCTATCACTGTGATAGAGCTTTCTGATGAATACAGAAGCTGCAAATAGCTCCAGCCTCCCAAGAGTAGATCAAGTACAGTGCTTTGGAGAATGGGATTTCGGCCAAACAGAACAGTGCACCAGAAAATAAAACATTAACTTGTTCTAGCAGATTCTCTGGATCCCTTAAGGTCAATACNGGAGATTTTGTAGCAAGCTAATGAACCAGGCTCCTTTTGAGAGAAGCACCATCAAGAACTTCCTCATTAATTACCCCTGTGAATTTAATGCTGCACTATGTACGTTTTTATAGGGTAGCAGGGGAAAATAGAAGGGAAGTTAACTCTCAGGATCAGAGGGGGAGTTAATGAAAGCTGAAATAGAGTAAGGACATAAAAGTTGCACTTCACAGTTTATTTGCCAGCAGAGATTCTCAGAGCAAGCTCAAGAGAGAGGAAATTCACACATTTCTGCCTTTGATCTCATCTTCTTATGTGTGTGTAGTAAAAGTGAAAAAAAGAAAAAAAAAATTAGCTGAAACACAGGACTTGTAATATAAATTAACAGAATGTGAAATTGCTTCAAGGATTTACTTGAGTGAAAAAGTCCAAGTCCTGCTGACAGTTTCCAGGGCAAATAAATTCAAGAAGAGAGGAACGTCAATCATCAATAATTAGCAGCATGGAGCATAACATGAAAATTTGCTGATCTTTTTTCTCATCAGTGGAAAACTATTCAGTCATTTTGCATCTCTGAGGCAATATGAACCTTGCCTTTTATTAAGTGATTTAGCTGTCACCTAACATATTATTATGACTTGTAATGACCTAAAAATATTAACATAATATGTCTTTACTCAAGAACTTAATTATCATAATTAGTATTTATTCTAGTGGTAAGCACCAAGATCCTGTTGTGTAGTGCTGGCTCATTTATTGGCTGTTCCATAACTTGGAAAATCCAGTCATCTTTGTCAGCTCATCTGCCTTTATCTGCACACAGTCTGCAGAGCTGCAGAGGCATAACTGATACAATAAATTGGCTTTTGGAGACTGCTTCATAGAATCACAGAATCTTTCTGGTTGGAAGAGACCTCTGAGATCGTCAAATCCAACTGTTTCCCCAGCACTGACAGGTCACCACTAAACCATGTCCCTCAGCATCTCAGTGATTATAGAAATATGGTGAGACAGCCTCCATGGTTGGAGGGTGGCATGAGGTGGAATTAGGCACCCTAGAAAGGCAAGGCTGGGAGATGGTAAGGAGGGGCTGTACCTCTGCAAAGGAGCAGCCTGAATGCACCGAACATTGCCTTCTGATGAGTGATGAGCCCTTGGAGAGTTTATAGCTAAGGATCAGAGGACAAACTGCTGACCTACAAATCAACACAGATCATGCTGCATAAACTAACATTCATTTTAACCTTGAAGTTTTAAATGCTTGTTGTTAGCAAATCATCTCCAGTGAAAAAATCAATCGCAGAAGTCACAACTGCCTGTATCACCAGAGGGGTACCATCTCCTGTCTATAGTTACTTGACTGGGACTTTTATTTCCCTACAAAAGTTAACAAAATTGAAAATTTAAAATTCCCTTTCCATATCACAAGCTGTTGCACTCGTGAAACAGTGGAGAACCCCAGGAAAGATGGTTTACAGCTGTTTGGAGCCAGCAATAAACCAGGGCCCTGGCCTGCTGGCACAGAGGTAGGTTTTGCACCTTGAGATTGTTCTTCTTCGAGTGATGATGCCACCTCAGTAATTACAAAGTCCTATCACTGTGATAGAGCTTTCTGATGAATACAGAAGCTGCAAATAGCTCCAGCCTCCCAAGAGTAGATCAAGTACAGTGCTTTGGAGAATGGGATTTCGGCCAAACAGAACAGTGCACCAGAAAATAAAACATTAACTTGTTCTAGCAGATTCTCTGGATCCCTTAAGGTCAATACTAATATATACTTTGCTTTTAAAGATGTTTATACATTTTTACCATCTAGGCGTAAGGAGTCTGAAAGCTATCACCACTGGCTGTTTAAACACGTTAAGAAGTCATCCTTCCATTTGATGAGCACACGCTGAAGGAACTGAACATCATCTGCCCCTATTATAAGACCATCTGTATCCTCCTTATTATTCCCGTATTCTTACTTTCATGTGATGCAACAGTCATTGCCTCTCATCATTAATAGTAATTTTACAGTAATAATTTCTATTGAAACACATATAAAGCATATAGAGACCATTTTATGATGTTATCCACAATGTTTCTCATTAGCAGAAAATAATATATAGAGACATCTGAAAAATACAGTGGCTCATTCCTGCAGTTTTCCTTATGAAAAAAACCCACTCAGGACTTCACAGGTTTATTCTCTCCTCATTGTCACTGTTTGGTAGCCCATCACAGTCAACAAAAAGACACCACTGAAAAACAGGTATGAGACAGACTAATTTGACTGACCTGCACTACCATAGTCTGGTGCTGCTTGCAAGAAACCTTTGAAGCGTATTAAAAAAAAAAA
>VYZU01062552.1:116676-128844 GCA_013401355.1 Ceyx cyanopectus | reverse complement strand
TGCTTTCTTTGCCAATTCTAAATCTTTGCTGACTTCATGCAAACACAAGGGCTCTAAAAATGTCCTACTTTCTTATAAAAAATAAAATTAGGGTTGATAATGATGGAAGGAATAATGAACATTAACAATACAGCATAAAAACTACATAAAATTACTGTTAATAATAAAATTACTACCAGTCGCAGAAGCGTGTGTAGTATGAAGGGTGCAACAGGAGGTGATGGATGTTACCAGAAATGAAGTTGTGATTTCAGTGATGGACTTTGGCAGGTTCTGCTAAAGAAGATGGGCTGCAAACCCAGAGAGTCCAGCAGAGTATTGATGAACTAAATGCAAAGTTATTCATTCCTCAGCTGATGCTGAAGTAAAACATTCTGCATGAACTGAATATACCAATGTTTTCAGCCACTGATGCTTAGGACACTTAATTCTTAATATTTAGAATGTGAAATACTTGCATATTACTAAGTGGGTGAATAGTTTTCTGCTTGTTCAGCTGTTAATATTAATTACTGATCCTTAAAAACCAACATGCCAAACATCACAGGAACACATCTGCTGAGCCTGCCTCTCGCAGCACTGTAGGAGCCACTCAAATCCTGGGTGGTACTTGGGGCACTTTGTTAGTCCTGAGATAAAGTGAAACTGAATGGAGCAGTAAGGACAAAATCTGGACATTTCATGATCTCATAATTTGAAATGCTCTTCATTATTTTCCACTTTATAAATACACTGTGTTTAAATTAGGTGGACTTACATGTAGTTCACCTCTACTTACTGTACCTACTTACCAACACAACAGACTTTTAAAAGATAATGAGAAAAAGTCTTTCTTCTCAGCACATTTTTTGTGCTTACTACTGCAGTCTCATTTGAACTGAAGGATGCATAGGTTGTAAGGTATGAGATATAGAATGAGATTTTATCTTTTCTACATCACCCAACAGCCAATTAAAGCAATATTTCAGCTTGTGAAAGAAAAGAATTCTGTTAGTCTTTTCACAGTACATAGGGTAAAAAAACGTTTCCAGAGGTTTTAGATTATTATTATTTATATTTTTTTAAAAAATTCTTGATGCCAATTAATCTGGCCAGATAAAAAATGTCAGAGGAATGAGTCTTCAGAATTAACTCTTAATTTTNAGAACAACATTTTGTTATTAAAAAAAAAAATTGGAGTACCTAGTCCTGTCTTAAAATACTTAATCTAGGCTTAACATACTTCTGCAGCATAAAATGTAAAAAACCCCAGTGTTGCAGGAGCAAATCTGTTCCAGGTTCACATGGCAAGCAGCTCTGTGTGCAGTTGCAGGGTAAGTTTCTGAGCCACAGTAATTTCAATGCCACAAGGAATAGAGACTCTTCAGTAAGCAGGAGAACCTGGATAATTCAAAGCACCAATGTCTATTAGTAAAATTTGTAAATTAGTAAGTTATCAAGCAGCATGGCCCATTTTCACAATTTTCCCATGAGTGCTAATGATATTTGATGTCTTAAAGTCTGCTCCTGCAGGCTAGTGAGTAGATGCAAACTTCAGCTTCCATCAAAAAAAAAAAAAAGTTTTAGCCTTTATGGTTAGAGATAAAACGTGAAAACATGAGCCAACTGAACCCTAGAGTATCAAAAACCAGAAGGCAAATGAGCAGAGCTCCACATTTATTTATTTATTTGTTGAAGATCTGGCAAGCATCAGGCTAATCTTTTGATATTTCATGGACCACTTTATGCTTTTTAAACACCTGTAGTTAGCAATATTGAACTGGCACAGTATGAAACAGAAGAGCATTCCAAATATCATTGTACCAGATCCTGATTTTGCAAGTCGATAAACACCATCCAGTGGGAGCTTAAGGCACTGTGCAAGTTGGAACCTTTATTTAATACATGCAGTTTAATATTAATTATTTATTAAAATACAGTGTAAAATATTCCTTTCTTTTTTTTTATCTTGTAGAAAATTGAAGTAGTCCTTGTAATATGAAACCTGAGCACAGCTTTCTAATTTAGCACAGCACACAATTATAGAGTTAAGCACGTGTGAAAATGCTGATTCAGCTTTTTAACTTCTGTGCCTGCTGAGAAATAGGGAAGAATCTCCACATTACTTAAAGTTTTATTTTAATCTTCATTTAAGAACAAAACATGACAAAAAAAAAGGAAAAGGACAGGAGGGTCTGAAAGTGTTTGAGGCACAAATCTTCTAAGGCTGTGACTGATTTTACTGCATGTGAGCAATTGTCAAACTCCTCCAGATACATCCATGAACAAATTTAGGAAATAAGTTTCTGCTGTAGATACCAATTAGTGCAAATAACAAAGTGATGTTTGCAACAGATCTGCCTGAATCTTGTTGCCCTGGTAGAATATGGCTCCTTTTCCTTCAGAATCCCTGCAACAATCTCAGCTAAAAACCTCCATCTGCCAGAATACAGGATTAGACAAATTGGCAGGTGGTAATAGATTCAGAAGTTAAAAGGAAACAAACTGAGCAGCAGGATAAAATCAGGACAAGGTAATTAACATTCTGTTTATATTTTCAAAGAAGAAACAACAGGAAAGGAACAGATGCCGGTTCAGATTTGTGGACACTCCCAGGAATTTTTTGCTTTAGGTGAAACAGTGAGATCTGCCCAGAAGCTGTGGGACTCAACTGGCCACTCTGGTGGAAGAGGTCACACTGTGCAGGGAAGCAGGAGGCATGGAAGGGTGTCATTTCATACACATGGCTGCTTCCTGCACTGAACTCTTCTGCAGCTCCAGATGTGCTTGTGAAAAGAAAAAAAAAAATTTACCAGGGAGCAGCTAGAATTTAGAAATTATAATATAAATTAAAAGTGCTATCAGAGCTATTGGGAGTTTGTTTAAGGCAGATTTCAGCCTGGCATCATGCCCTCAGACACCTGAAGCAATCTGCAGCCCCAGAGCTGTAGGGAAAAGCAGAAGAATCCTGCAGCCATCAGGCACTGCTGACAATGTGGCAGGGAGCTGAGATTGTTCTGTTCTCACTGCCATATGGGGTCTGTTCAGGGCCTGATTCAGAAGCCAGTTTGGTAGAAAGGGAGGTTTGTTGATACAAATATGTAAATTTTGGGGACTTTACTGAAGAGCAAATAGATATAAAATGCTGGCCCCGGTGTGGGCTACTGCAAAATTCCCAGCTGTCCAAGATGCATCAGAACATTAGTGATTTAAGTGCCCTTGCTTCAGTTTCATCCTGTTGGCCACAGGTTTGACCTAGCAGGCTTGATTTCTGTTGAAGTCTTTTAAGTTCTTTTTCAACCATCTCTGTGAGCTTTGAAACATACCCCAAAACAGATATAATTTGGGATCTCTAACCTCTCACCTGCAGTGAGCACAAGAACTGCCATGCATCTGATTTTCACTTCTACACAATTAATGGTAAAATAATTGTAGTTTCATTGAATGATATCAGTAGTTTTATTTAGTCCTATAAATAAATAGCAATTCTGTCGGAATAACCAAGTAGAGATGATTCCATGCAGAGAGAAATTCTCATTGCTTTTCCCCCGACTAGCAATTTATACTAAAATAAGATTGTCTTCTGTTCTAGGGGAAAAAAATTAGTTTAGATGTAAGACAGAATTTTGAGTCAAAGGCCTTCCAGCATTGTCTCTGCAGCCTTAAAAGGTGACAATTTAGCTTCTAATTTCAGATATATTTAGGGTGAAGCTCTGGACAAATGAGCTGTGGTCTGAACACCAGGTAGGGAGTATTTGTCAGGCACAGATCTGGAACCTGAGTGAGATGCCCAGTACCCATTTTTGCTAACACTTTCTATGCCAATCCCTTAACCAGTCAGTATTGCAGTCTTATTGGCAAAAAAATGGATCATATTCCACGATTTCATGATGAGTTAATTATCACATCAGCCCTGACTCTTAGAGATGCTTTGAAAGCATTCACTGTGAGATCATACAGAATGGCACAGTAGTGCACAATCCAAAGAGCAGGGAATAAAAGTCAAAGCCCTTCATTCAGTGCTAGGAATATCCAGTCCAACTCATTGGGAATCAAATGGTCATTCCAGCCTATTTCAAACATACAGGCACTGCACTGTTGTGCCATCTCAGATTTTTATGGCACTATTAGCCACTTGGCAGAGTATTGCAGCACGTTGCTGCAACAGCTTCTTGTCTGAGAGACCTGGTGATTTTCATGTATGGGAACCCAGCATTCATGGCAAGGGTTTGGTTTACACTCATAGATTTGGGTTTTTAAGCAGCATTTTTTTTTTTGTGCTGCTGTCTTCCCGTGTTGTTGTCTTATGTTAGGTGGCAAAAAATGTAAAATACGTCAAGACTTTTAGTTATGTATTTTACATTTTTACTGAGAATCCTTTATAGTAAGCTGGGGTCTGTTGGCTTTTTTTTTTTTAAGACCTTTCCTTTTAATTATTATTATTTTTTCTTAGTAAGGAACATAAAGAGAGATTAAAAGCTAATTTCATTTTAATGGATTGTTTCTGTGTGGTGCTCTTGCAGAAATCTAGATACATACATTTTGCATATTATAGCCTTCCAGAATTCCCACTGTGTGGGTGCACAGGGAGAAGAAGTGGGGCATTATAAATGGATTTATATTTCTCCCTCTTTATTTTGTTTAGAATTTTATCAACTTGTTTTTCTCTGCAGTGTTCATAACTATGTTATCTAATGTCAGAAACATTTGGTTGAAATCCAGTTTCATTATTTGTCTAGCATACTAAATTAAAAAGACAGGAGTCTTTCTTTCACTAACTCAGTTCTTTCTAACCCAGTGACCCAGATCCCAGTGAGCATCCTTAAGCTCAGGAGCACTATTGCACAGAACAGTCTGTACATTTGTGCCAGTTCTACCTTGGTTGGTAGATATATTTGTCATATATTCTTTCTGTTTCTTTGCTTTGTTTTAAATCAAAGCTAAGATAATAATTCCTGGTTTATCAATGTGGCTTGTTGTTGTCCTTTTACTAAATTTTCAAAGTAATTAAAAAATATGTTATTGAAAAATGAAATTTCAGGGCATCATCCTACAGCGTGAAAAGTAGATTTAAAGGACATTTAGTCAAGTTAAATAAGCCACATAACACCAGGCAGAAGATATCTCTGGAAATTGGAAAGAAATCAGTGGAAGCTAATTGATTTTAAAAATAAATTCTTATAGTTATAAATAAATGATAAGCAGATATACTGGAGCTTATAAATAAATGCTGTATCCCTCTAGATAGTTCCAAGAGGCTAATCTTAGGAATCTATCAGCCAACAAGAGCAAGGATGCTGTAACATCCACACATAGAGAACACCTCAGAGTCTTGGCTCTTTCCAAACGTGATTTCATTTATACATTTATTAATTTATTTTATATTAATTTATCTAAAGCTGATACAAGGAGGAACTAGCTTTGTATTGAATCCACCTTTCAAGAGAAGCTGGAACAGCATGTGGTGCATCAAGAGATTTGAGTGGCCCCCTTTAAATCAGATTCTCCTGTGGTCATAGATTTGAGTGGCCACCTTTAAATCAGATTCTCCTGTGGTCATTTGCTGAGCAAATTTTCATCAGTTTCTCTGGAATGCTATGTATTGATTTCACTCATGCTTCAGTAAACGTCCAACATGACTTCAATGGGTGAGTGACTTCACATTGATGGTTGCTCAGTTGAGGAGCAGGCAGTGCTTCTAATCCCTGTGGAGCTGCTATTAGCCATTGGTTGACCTGAAATTCACATGAGTTGGCTTTAATTCAGAGTTTGGGCTGCTCTGCATGGTTTACTGGTTTGAGGTGGGTTTTGATTAAATTTTGACCAGTGGCTTAAGCCATTTTTTCTTGAATTTTCCTTCTTTTTCTTGAGAATATATATATATTAAAGAAGATTGCTTTATAATGACTGATTGCTTGTAGAAATAGTATTAAAAGCAGCTTTTCTGAAGTAAATAGAATGGACACTTTTGCCTTCAGACTTAAATGATCTTACTAGAACTAACCTTAGTTTTGTAGGATTTCTGTTTTGAAAATACTAATAACTGTTAAGATGAGGAACTGAGAAAAACACCCCAAACAAATTAAAAAAAAATAAAAATAACAGAAGCTACTCATATATCACATGGTTGAAAACCATGCTGTCCAATGCCAGTTCTAGCCTTCTCATTTATGTTCTTTTGCCATCTGACTCTAGGAGAAGCAGACAACATATCCCTTCAGAAAAACACCTTTCTTCATCCCTGAGCTACACTGACTGTGTCTTACGTTTGAGTTTTCTCTTCTGTGAGAAGTTGATTTTGAAAAATGAGATTAAAATGAAAGTTATTTTCTTAACATATATGTAGTTAACTTCTTGTGGGGTCTTTTTAGCTTAATTACAGAGGTATGTTGCATCTTCTGAAAGCCTCTGTTTTTTCTAACCCTTGCAGTCAGCCTGTCTCTGTTGCAGGGATATGTGGACAGCAATTCCTTTTCTGCCTGTATGTGTCTTATTCCACCTCATGGGTTGGTGGGGCCACATGGACAAGTTCATCTCCTCCAGTGGTTTTCAGTAGCTATATCCAAATTTTCAAACCCCTTGTAAGAAGGAAATACTATTATTTGCTGTTCTATCTGCAAGATTGATCACCAGTGATCTACAAACCCTTTAATCACAATTAATAAAAATTTAAATATCCAGCTGAAACATCACTTGCTGCAGACCATCACTTGTCATCTTTGCCTCAGGCCTCTCTAGGCCATACAAAACCATTTTTCATCTCAAATGAAAATTGAATTATGCCTCAACTCTAGATCCTGTGTTTACAATTAAACAGCTAACAGGTAATGAGTTCCAACTAGGCTGCTGCACTGGCAGCCTTACACAAATCCCTCTCCAGCCAGATGAGAGCAGCAGAGCTGGGAGCCTACTGCAGTGGGATAACCTTTGCAGTGGAATTGACACCATTTGATTGGGAGACATGGATCCTGCAACCCTGCTGGTGGAGTATCTGAGCTCTGCACACACAGAGCTGGTGTCTGCAGCAGCTAGAGCACGGCATTCTTTGCCTTCTCCTGCCAGAATCCCCTCCCCATCTTCTCCTAGGTGTCCTCACCCCCAGGGCTTATCCTGCAGTGCTCTTTTCTGCTCCTTGCTAGCTAGGACACGTTTGGTAGTGCTTGTCTGTTTATACTTTCCAGCCCTCCTTGGATGATTGTGTTATCTCCTCTGCTTATTGTCCTTAGGGTTTGGCCAGAGTGGTGGGGAGGGCCAGGGACAAGAGGATGGGCAGAGAAGGAGGCAAGAGAGTGCTCTGTGTATGGCCTCTAACATCAACATCTTTTGTTCCTTGCCTTTGAGGAATACTCTGGGTGTCCAGACAGTGCAATTAATTTCCAGAGGTACTGGAGGGAACATTCCACATGTTTTTGATAATGACAAAGAAACTTAATGCAATGGGTTTTTTAGTCTCATTTGGGAACTGGCAGTCCAGCTTTTGATGAGGTTGTGGCAGGGCTGCATTTGATATTAGAAAACAATGACGTGTGTAGAAAAGTAGCTGCAAGCCATGTGCAATCAGCAGTAAAGAAAAGGATTCATCTTTGGATGCTGTGTTTAACAAGCAAATACATTTCCCCCACTTTGCCAGCACGGGGAATATTGCTGCTGATTTTCAAGTCTGAGATATTTTCTGGAACAGGGAGTATTTCTCTGTGCTTTTATTGCAGATTCCTTTGTATTTATCTTCTCGAAAACGACCAGGTGATGGGACAAAACTGTGATTTGCAAGATCTTTTAGCTTTAGAAGATCTGTATTCCCCATGTGTGAAATTCCACTGGCTGGCACTACAAGGGCAGAATCTTAATGCACTGCTTCAGGTTGCTTCTGTGGAGCACGGGTTTGATGTGGCCTCTGCCTTTTTACTAGCTAATCAAAGTCCCACAGGGACTGAAGATGGGTAAGCAGCTATTCCACTTATCTTGCACATGTCCATATCCAAAGATACATGGTTACTTACCACGGAGATGGAGAGGAAATAACAGTGAGGGGGAAGATCTTTACCTCATTAGTAACATTACATTTCCTATAGTGCATATTTTTCATATATTAAAAGTTAATAAGCTGGTGTTAGCTTACAAGATTTAAGAAGAGATGTGATCATAGTCAATGTGTCTAGAGGTTCAGAAAAGTTTACTAAGATATTTTAAAGCAGAACTCTTTCCTTCATGCTCTTTATATGTCAAACAATATTTTTTTTCATTCCTTCTTTTAAGTCATGAGCCACATAAAAAAAATTAGTGTTAAATACTATATAAGTTATTACAGTTGCAGTTTGAGAGCCCAGTCTTGACTGGGGCTTTGGGATAGTAGGTGTGGTGCAACACACTCTGCAGGATAGCTCTGCTCAAAAGACATTGAAATGTGTCTGGACAAGACTCAGAAATCCTGATGCACCCCTTTTATAGATAAGGAATAGATAGATTAAATTATGCACTAAGATACAACAGAAGTGAATAAAATCTACTTTGGGGAAGGCTCTGTTTATCATTCCTATAGGTATTGTGTATGTTTTGCAGTGGGCACACTGTCAACCAAAGCTAAGTTTAACATGCACATAAAAGGTACTTTCTTGGCATCTTTTCCTTGCCATTATATGAAAATTACTGTAGCTCAGCTGCTATGGTTTCAGATTCCTCCATAAATGAACAAAGTGCTGCTTGTGAGAACAGATAAGAACCAAGAATACGTTTGGCAATATATAAATAATACTTAATATTTTCATCCTTTTATTAATAACTGTTTTGCATTCTTTCCCTGAGTTTTACACACATACCTGGATGTGGTTCTGTTCGTGCATTTTTTCTCAGTTGTTGAGAGAAATTAGAGAGAACTTTTCAATTAACTGCACATACTCCAGGAGTTGTGAAGGTCAGCCACTTCTCAGGGAGGTTTGGAACTCCTGTCAAATCTTTCCATGTATTTACATATCTGAAAATATAAAACAAAAAGTGAAATAATGATGATGTTGAGAAAGAGAATCCCTCAGACAGTAAAAATATGAGGAAAAACCCAATAATGAAAATAAGAGGCACTGTCTCAAGCCTAGCCCTGTGTGGTAGACTCACAGCCTTCAGTCAGACATCAACAGCACTTCAGTCTTTGTGCCAAAGGGAATTTTTTGGGGAGTTCTTGAGGAAAACTCATCAAGGTGCAATGGTCTTTGTGGTATATTCAGAGTCTGATCAGCTGATGCTGTTAGTTCTTAGCATTAAACACACTTCTTGAAACTAGCTGGAATAAGCTGCTTGCACAGCATCCCACTGTCCAGTGAGTAGCTGGAATTGCTGTGAGTGGAGATCATTCTCCTGTCTCTTCTGTGTAAAACACTCAGTAGTGACTAAGTTACATTTCCAGTTGTGTGGGTGATTTTAGGCAGTTGGGCAGAGAGGCAGAAGAGCCAATTTCTGCAACACTCTGGCATATGGATGAAGTCCTCTGATCAGATTTCTGATGAGATTGAAGATATTTATTGTAGCCTGTAGAGATGCCACCTGCACTGTTTTGCAACAGATCTTTGTGTTACCCTGCTGTGTTTTTAATACTGAGCAGACAATAGCCCTGAACTGATTTACTGAGAAAGGCTCTCTTATGCACTACCCATCAAGTATACAACCACTGCAATTTACCCTTTCCCTCTTAGTGTTGACATTGCATCTTGCCTTATTTTCACACAGTTCAGTGGAAGTTAATTCTTGCAGCAGAATGCAGACTCCTTCTATATGCCAGTACTGAAACATTTCACTAAGCTGTGTGAGTCCTGCATATATTAGAGGCAGGCTCAACACCAGTTTTATACAAACACTTCATTCACTTACTTTTTTTTTTTTACTTTATTTATGATGCCTGTGTTTGGTCTACATAAAAGTGCAGAAACAGTCGGAATGTTCATTTTAGCACCACGTTTGCATGATCACATTTGCTATAAACTTCTTGTTTTTTAAGGTTCCAGGAGAGTACAATTGATTAGATGCATATTTTCTGCCTTATACAACAGATCACACCCAGCTGCATAGCTTTTCTCAGGTAAGTGAACTATTATATATTCTTCTTTCTCTTCCCTTCCCCATCTCAATTAATAAGGAAAACCAGACATCTATCTGCATGGGGCTTGTTTTAAAGTCAGTGCATAGGCCCATGGAAAATACATATCTAGTTACTAGGATTTATCCACTGGGGCCAGACAGCACAGATAGCTCTAATAATGAATTTGAAATAGGATTTTCTTATTACACTGAAAAAAAAATAAATAAAAAATTCCTCAGACTCAAAGGTAAATCAAAGGAAAGTGGCACCCTGGTGGACCAGACAGCCCATTGGCAGCCCAGTCACATGAGAGCCTCAGAGGTCACTACCTCAGTGTCAGCAGAGCTATTTGTAGAGCTCACTGTGGAGTTTCACATCTAAATCAGAATACTTAATAACCTGGCACCCAAATTTCACATGTTGCCAGCTCTAGTCAGTATGTGAGCCTTCCCTGCACTGCTTTGGAAGCTACTCCTTTGAGTCATAAAACATGGTACACATCCCTGTGTTTTGACAACTCTAAAAAAAATAATTTAGAATCAACATTTAAAGACTGATCTAACTGTGCTAATGTACAGGTAGGTGAATTTTATTGCAAAATGTATGCTGTTCTCACAGCAGATACTCTGAAATGAGGAGGAAGGATTATCTGTAGTGAATTATTGGTTGTGTGCTCTTTCTTCTAGTCTGTGATACAACCAGAGCCATTACAAAATGTCCCTCAGAAGGCAACATTTATAGATTATTAACTGTTTTTGAGTAAAGTATCTGCTTTGCATGAATTTGATTCTTGTTTTATTTAGGATGTTTGATTGCTTATGGGGGATTGGAAATGCAGGTCAGACACTTGAACCCTTTCCCACACACATTTACCTTTTCTACCCATCCATAAATGTGAATATTGCAAAGTGCCAGTGGGGTTTTCAGAAATCTCTGAATGTGGGTCTCATGTCCCTTTCTAAAGCAAAAAGAGGCTCCTCAGCCAGTCCATGTGTCCCTGAAGTCTCCCAAGCCAGGGCTAGAGCAATGGCCTGTGCTCCCAGCCAGAGACTGGTGCATTGCAGGAGATGTAGTTTGACAGGAATGTTCAATCTATACAGGAGAGCAGGAGCCAAGAAATACTTGACTAGAGCTCCCACGGCTGAGCAGGGCTCTGAGCACCTCAATCTGCAGGGGGACCACTCCCCAGCTGTAAATTGACATACACTTCCTTGTTTCACAAAGGCTTCAAGAGGATAAAAATCTGTGAAAGTTATGAGATTCTCAGATACTGTGATAAGTCCCAGGATAAACAAATGTTGAATGCAAAACAGCAGCTTCCATGGTACATATTCAAGGGCATGTGGAATGAATTAGAAAGATGAAGAGAGAGAGAGCAGAAGAATGAGAATGGGAAGAAGCAGAAAGCAGAAAGGGACTGACAGCACCAGTGGAGTCAGGCAGAATGACTGGAAGCTAGGGGAGAGTTATGCAGAGTCCTAGCACATTCTGAGTTCATGTTGCAATGTCTCACTACCCTCAACAGTAAAGATTTTTTTCTGTCTAGTCTGAACCTCCCTCTTAGTTTAAAACAATTAACCTTTGTCCTATCACTACAGAGCCTGATAAAAAGATTGTTCCATCTTTCTTATAAGCTCCCTTAAAGTATTTAAAGACCATAATAAAGTCTTCTTGTAACCTTATTTTTTTGTTTTGTTTTAGTTTGGTTTTTTTCAGCCTGAACCACTCCAACCCTCTCAGCCTTTCTTCATAAGAAAGGTATCCCAGCCAGATCATTTTTGCGGCTCTCCTCTTGACCCACTGCAACAGGTTCATGTCCTGCTTATGTTGAGAACTCCAGATGTGGACAAAGTACTACAAGCCATGTCTAACCAGATCAGAGTGGGAGTGGAGAATCATCTCCCTTCACTTGCTCGCCACACTTCTTTTGATGCAGCCCAGCATGTGATTTGCTTTCTGGGCTGTGAGAGCATATTGATGGCTCATATCCAGTTTTTCATCCACCAGTACCTCCAAATACTTCTCCACGGAGTTGCTCTCAATCACTTAATTTGTCAGCCTACATTGGTACTGGGGGTTACCCCAGCCAAGGTCCAGGAGCTTGCACTCGGCCTTGTTGAACT